>CM065589.1:301064216-301071716 GCA_033119425.1 Bufotes viridis | reverse complement strand
CCCTCATCTGACGAATCTAGCGGGTCAGAATACGAACCTGTAGAGAGCAGTGGCAGTCTGACCCAAAGTTCTGACGAGGAGGTTGAGGTCCCTGATAGAACCAGGCGCACCCGGCCCCGTGTTGCTAGACCGCAGGTTGCGCAGGATCCGCTTCAAGGGCAGCAGAGTGGGGCTGGCGCTGCCGGATTACGTGGTGAGGCATACACCAGCAGCGCAGCCCGTCCTGGACCTAGTACCAGCACTGCTGTACAACATGGTGAAGTGGCGAGCACCAGAAGGGCAGTAGAAGCTGGTACGGTGGCACGTGCAGTAGTTTCCCGCCGCAGCCACCGCAAAGACAGGCCCGTAGAGCCCCTAGAGTCCCTGAGGTGCTGGCAAATCCTGATTGGCAGCCCCCAACTTCAGCCGCACCAGTAGTTCCCCTTTCACCGCCCAGTCAGGAGTTCGGTGGAGACAGCTCAGATAGGATCGGCGCTGGGGTTTTTGAGCTGTTTTTCACTGCGGAGCTCTATGACCTAGTCGTGGCAGAATCAAACCGATATGCCACTCAATTTATCGCCGACAACCCGGGAAGCTCTTATGCCCAGCCTTTCCGGTGGAAACCAGTCCAAGTTTCCGAATTTAGAACTTTTCTGGGCCTTCTCCTCAGCATGGGCATTACAAAAAACATGAATTGCGGTCATATTGGTCCACGAACCCAATTCATCACATGCCCATGTACTCTGCTGCCATGTCCAGGACACGTTTTGAGACCATCCTGCGTTTCCTGCACTTTAGTGACAACAGCACCTCCCGTCCCAGAGGCCACCCAGCTTTTGACCGGCTCCATAAAATTCGGCCCTCATAGACCATTTCAACCAGAAATTTGCAGATTTGTATACCCCTGCACAAAACATCTGCGTAGACGAGTCCCTAATACATTTTACCGGGCGCCTTGGCTTCAAGCAGTACATCCCAAGCAAGTGCGCCCGGTATGGGGTCAAATTGTATAAGCTCTGTGAAAGGGCCACAGGCTATACGCACAAATTTCGGATCTATGAGGGAAAAGATCAGACCCTGGAGCCGGTCGGTTGCCCTGACTACCTGGGGAGCAGTGGGAAGATAGTCTGGGACTTGGTGTCACCCTTATTCGGCAAGGGGTACCATCTTTATGTGGACAACTTTTACACAAGTGTGGCCCTCTTCAAGCATTTGTTCCTAGAACAGATTGGCTGCTGCGGCACCGTGCGACCTAGTCGCCGGGCTTCCCCAACGGCTCATTACCACCAGACTTGCAAGGGGGCAGAGGGCTGCATTGTGTAACGAAGAACTGCTCGCGGTGAAATGGAGAGACAAGCGTGACGTTTACATGCTCTCCTCCATTCACGCAGACACGACAGTCCAAATTGAACGGGCAACCAGTGTCGTTGAAAAGCCCCTCTCAGTCCACGACTATAACCTCCACATGGGAGGGGTGGACTTCAACGACCAGATGTTGGCCCCTTATTTGATTTCCCGAAAGACCAGACGCTGGTATAAAAAGGTGTCTGTATATCTAATTCAATTGGCTCTATATAACAGTTACGTTCTCTACAGTAAGGCTGGGAGAACGGGATCCTTCCTCAAATTCCAGGAAGAGATCATCGAGAACCTCCTGTATCCAGGAGGTTCCGTGGCCCCAACCACCAGTGTAGTTAGCCGTCTACACGAGCGGCACTTCCCAGCGTTGTGCCTGGTACCTCAACCCAACCGCCACCCCGAAAAAGATGTTGTGTCTGTAGCAGGAGTGGAATAAGGCGTGACACCCGTTATTTCTGTCCTGACTGTCCTGACCACCCTGCCCTATGCCTTGGAGAGTGTTTCCGGAAGTACCACACCCAGGTACACTTAGGGACGTAGGGACAGCACTACACAGGTAGTTTTTTTTCCACTCAGGCTCTAGGGTCTCCCAGGACACTAGGTTTTGAGAGACCCTAACACATAGGGAACGGTGCTGGTGTGCTACGGCAGAAGTTTGAAGTGGTAGAAACCTCTCCTTTCACTTGGGATAACGTGTATAATGTACTTCGCACCATCTCTGTGTGATTTGCACTTTACACATTGTCCCATGGGAAAGGAGAGATTTCTGCTAGGAAAATAAAGAGTGAGATGGTAAAAAAAAAAAAAAAAATTAAACAGGTAGCAAGAAAAAAAAAATCTTGAGTTAGTTCAGGTTTTTATATTCATGTTTTACAATGTTCTGGTTTTATAAAGTTTGCAATGTTCAAGTTATGTGCCTGCTGCCTGTTTTTTCTTCTTTTTTTTTTCCCCCCCATAACCACCCTTTTGTTTTCCAGGTAGACCAACGGACCAACGAAAACGCCGCAGCACTGATGTGAATTCTGAGAGAAGCATTGCGCTGCTGTCAGAAGACACGTGAAGTCGGTGTATGCGGCGCTGCAAGACGAGATTTCTCCTCTGTAGGACAGGTACGTTTGCCCTGGCATATGAGCTGAGGAGAGGTGTTGGAGTTCATATGCTTTGGCAAACACTTTGTATCAAAAAATCTGGCAAAGATGTCTTCCTCCACACCGATCGATTGATCGATGTGAATGGAGAAATCACGTTTGCCAGGACATAGGAGCTGAGTGGGTATGGATGTTTGGGCGGAGCCCCTATGTCCTGGCAATCGCCAGCCCCTCTTTTTTTTCTTGCATATTTTTTGGCAGAGATTTTTTCATCCACATCGATCGATGCGAATGAGGTAATCTGTGCCGTTCATTTTTTCTTTCAGCCCAGAGGCTGAACGAAAAAAAAATCTCATTACCCGTATGCTCCATATAAGGAGAATAGCAGAAACTCCTAATGCTGGCCATACATGTAATGATTGCAGTGACCCTCAAATGCCATGGCAGTACAAAAAACCCACATGTGACCCCATTTTGGAAAGAAGACACCCCAAGGTATTCGCTGAGGGGCATATTGAGTCCATGAAAGATTGAACTTTTTGTCACAAGTTAGCGGAAAGGGAGACTTTGTGAAAAAAACAAAAAAATCAAATTCCGCTAACTTGTGCAAAAAAAAAATCTTCTATGAACTCGCCATGCCCCTCACAGAATACCTTGGGGTGTCTTCTTTCTAAAATGGGGTCACATGTGGAGCATTTATACTGCCCTGGCATTTTAGGGGCCCTGAAGCGTGAGAAGAAAA
Organism: Bufotes viridis; assembly: GCA_033119425.1. Taxonomy (NCBI): domain Eukaryota; kingdom Metazoa; phylum Chordata; class Amphibia; order Anura; family Bufonidae; genus Bufotes; species Bufotes viridis. The sequence continues at coordinate 301,068,548 of CM065589.1, read as the reverse complement.
ATGCGTAAAAATACCGTCCTAAAAGGTACTCATTGGATTTAGGCCGATTTAGCAACTTGGCTGCAAAAGTGGCACACATGTGGTATCGCTGTACTCAGGAGAAGTAGGGCAATGTGTTTTGGGGTGTACTTTTACATATACCCATACTGGGTGTGAAAAATATCTCTGTAAATGACAACTTTAAAAAAAAAAAATATACAAAGTTGTCATTTACAGAGATATTTTTCACACCCAGTAGGGTTATAGGTAAAAATATGCCCCAAAACACATTGCCCTACTTCTCCCGAGTACGGCGATACCCCATGTGTGCCACTTTTTTGCAGCCAAGATGCGCAAAGGGGCCCTAAATCCAATGAGTACCTTTAGGATTTCACAGGACATTTTTTACGCATTCGGATTCCAAACTGCTTCTGACGTTTAGGGGCCCCTAAAATGCCAGGGCAGTAAAAATACCACACAAGTGACCCCATATTAGAAAGAAGACACTCCAAGGTATTCTGTGAGGGGTATGGTGAGTTCATGTAAAATTTTATTTTTTGGCACAAGTTAGTGGAATATGAGACTTTGTAAAAAAAAATAAAAAATAAAATCCATTTCCGCTAACTTGTGCCAAAAAATAAAAACTTCCAGGAACTCACTATGCCCATCAGCGAATACCTTGGGGTGTCTACTTTCTGAAATGGGGTCACTTGTGTGGTATTTTTACTATACTGGCATTTTAGGGGCCCCTAAAGTGAGAGAAGTAGTTTGGAATCCAAATGCGTAAAAATGTCCTGTAAAATCCTAAAGGTACTCATTGGATTTAGGGCCCCTTTGCGCATCTTGGCTGCAAAAAAGGGGCACACATGGGGTATCGCCGTACTCAGGAGAAGTAGGGCAATGTGTTTTGGGGTGTATGTTTACATATACCCATGCAGGGTGTGAGAAATATCTCTGTAAATGACAACTTTTTAAAAAGTTTTATACAAAGTTGTCATTTACAGAGATATTTTTCATACCCAGTATGGTAAAATGTAAAAAGACACCCTATAGCACATTGCCCTACTTCTCCCGAGTACGGCAATACCACATGTGTGGCACTTTTTTGCAGCCAAGATGCGCAAATAGGCCCTAAATCCAATGAGTACCTTTAGGATTTTACAGGACATTTTTACGCATTTGGATTCCAAACTGCTTTTGACGTTTAGGGCCCCTAAAATGCCAGGGCAGTAAAAATACCACACAAGTGACCCCATTTCGGAAAGAAGACACCCCAAGGTATTCTGTGAGGGGTATGGTGAGTTCATGTAAAATTGTATTTTTTGGCACAAGTTAGTGGAATATGAGACTTTGTAAAAAAAAAAAAAGTCCATTTCCCCTAACTTGTGACAAAAAATAAAAACTTCCATGAACTCACTATGCCCCTCAGTGAATACCTTAGGGTGTCTACTTTCGGAAATGGGGTCATTTATGGGGTGTTTTTACTGTCTGGGCATTGTAGTACCTCAGGAAACAGGACAGGTGCTCAGAAAGTCAAAGTGCGGAAATTCACTTTTTTGCACCATAGTTTGTAAACGCTATAACTTTTACCCAAACCAATAAATATACACTTATTGCATTTTTTTTTTATCAAAGACATGTAGAACAATAAAGTTAGAGAAAAATTTATAGAGAAATGTAGTTTTATTTGATACATTTTCCAACATAAAGTGAAAAATATAATTTTTTTGCAAAAATTTCATCAAAAAAAGTAAAAATGTCAGCAAGAAAGAAATAGCACCAAATGAAAGCTCTATTAGTGAGAAGAAAAGGAGGTAAAATTCATTTGGGTGGTAAGTTGTATGACGGAGCAATAAACGGTGAAAGTAGTGTAGTGCAGAATTGTAAAAAGTGGCCTGGTCTTTAAGGGTGTTTAAGCTAGGGGGGCTGAGGTGGTTAAGATGGTCCTTAATCTCTAAATGATAAGTATTGTGTGTTGACTGTATTTCTGTAGTTTTCCTAGGGAAATTTGTGGTCTTACAGTTATTACATCTGCCGCATCTAAAAAAAAATCTTTTAGGGACAACCAGTTAGGTTTTACTCCAATATTTTTTCGCTTACAGTAGGTGCGATTTTTAAGCCTAAATTTGGGGCTTTTGTATATGTAATATGAGGGGTATTAGTTAATAAAGGACCAATAGTCTTATCCCTTAAAGTATAACTGTCAATTTTTTTTTACTATTGGATTTTGGTGATTAATATCACCTTGTTGGCCCTGTTTTAATTTCTGATTATTTAATAAATAACCCCTAAAAGCCACCTAAAAGTCCCCAGTATTGGCTATTTTTACCTGAGATTAAAATCAGGTTGCTATGCTCCTTCCGTCTACCAGATGAGCACGCTGGCTGCGTGCACTGGGAACTGATAGTGAGTCAACATTGTAAGGGAATGTATAAAAAGCCAGGTTCTTCCTGACAGGAGATAACAGTGCTGGGCTGTGTGTGTGAACTTCTCCATATGCCTGTGCTTGGCAGACACTCCCTTAGCAGTGCTGGACAATGTGGCTGCTCAGTGTATAAATGACAGCATTATCTGATAAGAGGAGAGCTTGTAGAAGGACTACAGGCTTCAGCCAGACCTGGGAACTTCACTGCAAGACAGAGCAATACAGAGCTGTTCTTCACTAACTTCACTGCAGGCGTCCTATGGATTAGCCTCAGGGCTGAGGGCGGCCATCTTAACAGAATAGTGAAATTGCAGTTTTATGCAGACTGGTTGCTAAGGGCTGAATCTTATTAAATAAGGGGTAAGTAAGTCTAATAGTTATTGATTCAGGAATATTATCATATTAGTAACTACATATATGAAAACTGAAATTAGGGTCTAAATGTGACAGTTATCCTTTAAAAGGTGGTGCCAATGCTTATTGATTATCTTTTCCACAGTCTTATATGGTGCATGAAAAGGTAGAACCATACAGAGGTTTTCATCCTGTAATGGTTCCTTTTTAGTGTTCTTAAAGAATGTCTCTCTATCCATAGCTTTTTCCTTCTCAAGGGATGAGTCCACTATCGTACTCGGATAATTTTTCTCTGTAAATTGTAGTTTTAATTCTACCCCTTCTTTCTCAAATTGATCATTTTTTGTGCAATTGCACCTAATCCTCCTAAATTGGCTAGCGGTATGTTCATAAGCCATCTTGGGAGATGACAACTTGAATATAGAATAAAAATAAATAGAGTGGCTCACCCCTTGTGGCCGTGGATAGGTGCTTGAATTCAAAGTGAATCACCCTATTCAGATAAATAGGTAAAGTTAGTCTATAAATGAACAAGCACTCAAGCAGATGGGGCTACCCGGAGAATATCACATAATAATTTATTGTACATAAAATATATAATAGAATAAGAATAAAATAGATAAAATAAAAAGGAATGATATTTCTATAGATAAGAGAGAGAAATAGCAACTGCAATGGAGCTTTTCATCAATAGATGATTGTTGCTAGGATTAAAGGGTTTCTGTCATCACGTTTTGACATTATAAGCTGTCTGACATTAGCTATGTGCTAACATCAGAGCAGCTTGATAATGTCTTTTTTATAAAAATCCAATTTATATTCAGGCTAAAAAACGTACTTTTATAATATAAATTAGCCTCTAGGGGCAGGGGCGTCCTGCTCCTAGAAGCTCCGCAGCGGCAATCTGCTGGCACGCCTTCTGCTTTGAGTGACAGTGCAGTAGCGATCCTCCGGCACTGTCTCCTAGGAATCCCGCGCCTGCACGGCCGCTCTGTATTCGGCGCAGGCGCGGTGAGCAGAGGACAGCAGGCACCAGCGTCCTCTGCTCACCGCGCCCGCGCCGAATACAGAGCAGCCGTGCAGGCGCGGGATTTCACAAGGAGACAGTGCCGGAGGATCGCTGCCCGGCACTGTCACTCAAAGTAAGAAGGGGCGTGCCAGCAGGTTGCTGCACGGAGCTTCTAGGAGCAGGGAAACGCCCCCCTGCTCCTAGAGGCTAATTTACATATTATAAAAGTACGTTTTTTAGCCTGAATATAAATCGTATTTTTATAAAAAAAGACATTATCAAGCTGCTCTGATGTTAGCACATAGCTAATGTCAGACAGCTTATAATGTCAAAACGTGATGACAGAAACCCTTTAAGAGATATGCAGTAAAATAACTAACTAAGTAAAATATTGTATCAGAAATCAGCCATATATATGGTCAATGTAATCACACAAATATGTAAAATCAAGTCTCTTCCAAGGAATCAATCGATATTGTCTTTATCCAGGTGTCAGGGCCCCTGACGAAGCTCAAGGAGCGAAACCTGGGTCGGGCAAAGAGAAAAGACGCTGGGATTGTTTAAA
>CM065589.1:301040137-301063716 GCA_033119425.1 Bufotes viridis | reverse complement strand
AACATGAACTAGGCATATGGGAAATGTAAAGTAAAAACTATTATATGAGGTATAGCTATCTGTTTTAAAGCAGAGAAATAGAAATTTGGAAAGTTGTGAATTTTAAAATTGTTGGTAATTTGGTATTTTTTATAAATAAAAATGAAATATTTTGATTCAAATTTACCACTGTCATGAAGTACAATATGTGACGAAAAACAATCTCAGAATGGCTTGGATAAGTAAAAGCGCTTTAAAGTTCTCACCACATAAAGTGACTCATGTCAGATTTGCAAAAATCAGTCCTAGGTCCTTAAGGTGAAAAATGGCCCGATCCTTAAGGGTTAAATCTTCAGCTGCATTTAGTCACCACAGTTACAACCAACAACCAATAGGATTGCTGGATTTGAATTTAAAAAACAAACCTCGGTTGGCTGCAGTCAGTTACTGGTCAGTGATGGACATCTACACGCTCAGCTCAGTGATCACTTTATAGTAACATCTTTGGAGCTTTGTACTTGTAGCTGTGCAATCTCTGAGGTAAGACTGAAGATCTGATGAAATGGCGGCTCATCAGACAGGACTTATAACTGACAATGGGGGATGGAGGGCTGTTAATAAATCTCCGGTCACAGGAGCTTCTCTCTACATTATGTAGCAAATAACAAAAATCTTCATTAATGCCAGCACTGGTTTCACTAGGATTTCTGTGATGGCCAATGTCATTAGTTGGTAGGTTATTCCACAAAGAGCTATAGAAGTGGAAACCTAACGTTCTGATTTTATTTGTTTGCCACCTAAATCAATTATATCTATTTTGCCTTTTATTTCAATCCATCAGAAGGTAACGTCCTAAGCTGCCATAACTCAGTAAATGCTCCTGAAATGCTCCTGGCGCATTCAACAATCTTGTGTATAGACATCTAGGGATCTGAGTGGCTTCAGTAGATATTCAGTATGTAGACAGTATGATTTTTTTTCTCTGGGTGGGCAAGTGCCACCTGCAGTCAGACTTATCCCCGCTCACGCTAGTTCTAAAAAAGTGGACGTGGTGTGGACGGGGAAGGGTCGAGTGAGCCCGTCTCATTCATAATTTTCTACACTTGTTTTAGGTGTAGAAAAAGATTTAAATGTAGACCAGCTAGGAAGCTGGATACGCCAGAGTTATGTAGTGGCCGGCGCCACGGCCAGATATAAGGGTTAAGACCGATGTCTAAAACGCCGGTCTTAATAAATGACCCCCATAGTTTTTACAATGGTGCCCTATGGGTGACCTATGCATCTTTAAGGCATACAGCTGCATACATTGGAGACACAGAGGTGTATAATGCAAAATACAAAGTTAGATCAGCAGCACCTCCAAGATGATAGAAAAGGGTTCAGGTGCACACTGCCATGGCTGCAATGTAGAAGCAAACAAGGACTACAAGTAGCAGCACAAAGTCACATGCAAAAACTGCATTACTGATATACTGTACTTACCATATGAAAACGACAAGCTCTTTGAGGTGTATGTCAGGAATATTTCCGGACATGTATATCAAACTGATACCTCAAGTGTGTTCTCTCCACCTCAGTACCAGTCTGTTAATAGTTTGTGTATGTGTATTATGTATGTGTAACCCCCTCTTGATGTACACTGCCATGGAATTAATGACCCTTTCATGTGATTCTAACAGCTAATTACATTTACCAAATTTGGGTTGTGCTTCTCCCCCTTCCTCCATCACCCAGTCCACTTCTCTAACTTCATTGCGAGCTCCACTGAAGTTAATAGTGAGCCAGACATATAGTAAGAACAGATCTCTGAGCTATGCGCCAGTGGGACCCCCCGTGCCCAGACCCCCAATGATGTTATCTTCTCACATGTCTCCATAAACGGACAGAAAATGCAAGGCTGCTCAGTGCTAAGCAGAACTTTTCTCTCCATATGGAGAGAGTTTTCTATATAAACCGTAAATGTGTTCATTTTATAACATATCAATGTAATAAATCAGTATGTAATGTAAAAAGCATCAGATTATCACATTTTCCTTACATATTTTCCAGAGCCTAAGTTTTATTATTATTTTATATTATGAACTGCTCTCCACGTTTCCATTTTAAAGTATATACTTCAATTACAATGCACTTTACTGTAGAACAAAAGGAACATCACTGGAATGAGAGTTTTTTGTTATTCTCATGTTAACCATTTCTGGCTGAGATCAGAAGACCCATCATATGCAGTGACCAGAGGTGGCCGGGGTTATGGAAACAGTCGAGCTCAGTGTTCTATGTTCATTTAGTAACTCCAATTCACTACTCGGGGAGTTAGAGAAATACTGTAACACATAATTCTGGCCACCACTAGCCGCAAAATAAGAAAGGTACTTCAATGTCAGCTATTAATGGTTAAGACGGGAATACACCTTTAGTACAATTCTGAACTAATATGAAAGCATCAATGTATATTGTCATTGGAACCGTTCTCTAATATTTCCATAAAATATTATGTTTGGTACAAATAATTGATCTGACCATACCTGTAAATATCTGACCCGATACCTCCAAACACCTGACCTTATAATTGTTTGTTTTATTATATTTCCTTACTTTTTTATTTCAATGTACTGTACTGTGTCAGCTTTGTGTTCTTTGCTCATCCCTCCATCTATACAGAACATATGTATGTCCACTAGTATAGTAACTATAGCCATATCTGCCATAGCATGGCCCAGAGGTTGAGGGGGCTCAATCAGGTGCAAGAACATTGTATCTTTTTTGTTGGGAATAACAATATAGTGGCTTTTTGATATACAGTATGGTACTGTCAGGCTCGGACTGTCCCACAGGGGTACAGAAGAATCCCGGTGGGCCCCTGAGCAGGTGGGCCCCTAGTCTTCCACCCCCTGCACAAGTGGCACATAACACAGTAGACTTACTGCAAAACATACATATATTCAATGTACAGCACCTTCATTAGTCTATGTTCATTTAAAAAACTTGATAGATTATGAAAGAAACTCCCCAGTTTTTTTTATTGTAGACATGATCAGAGCTTAGGTGACTTCTAGGTTCAGAGGAAAGCTCACCAGTATCCTCTTTTCCCCAGGACCTATCTTCTCAAAGGTGCTGCAGGGACCCCCATATTCAATCATCTGATCGCATCTTGCTGCTGTGTGAGCAGGTAATATTTTAATGTATCCACACGGTGGGTCCCCAAAATACATTTTACTGGTGGGCCCTAGGCACAGTTGGACACTGGGTACTGTTATACATATCTATAATTTTTGCTACTTATGCTGCTGCTTTAATTTTCTTACACTAGATGGACATTTTAGACATCTCATTTGGCTGTGGGGCCTATGAATTATAGTTAAACCCCAGGGATGTAACGATCGTGGTCTCAGAGGGTGCGACCGGGGCCGGCGGGCAGAGGGGCCCGCTGCACTCACAGCATATAGGAGCGCTCTGACGGGCCCGGCATGAAGTACAGTGAGAATTCCGGACGGTGAGAATTCCCGTCAGAGCGCTCTTGAAACATGAGGGGGCACAGCACAGGGGGAGCGCAGAAGCAATGAGGGAAGGGGGCGTACTCATCTGGCCCGGCAGTTTTGGTTACTGCTGGGCTGTTAGTTTACAGAGTGAAGCAGGGAGACCTCTCCACTCCCTGCTTCACTGTTCTTCAGAGCTCAGGCGCTCCCCCTGCTGGCCGCACATCGCGCTGCTGGCTGTGGGAGGAGCGCTGAAGGCCCGGGAATCGATCCTCCAGCACAGCCAGCAGCGTGATGTGAGTGTGTAAGAGCGTCATCAGGGAAAAGGGTAAGTATGTGTTTTTTTTCCCATAAAGCTGCAAAAGGGAGACAACAACAGAGTGAGGGGGATGGCCTAATCTGGAATAACTACTGTGGGGGGGCACCTAATCTGGAATAACTACTGTGAGGGGGTACATATGTGGGCATAACTACTGTAAGGGGGCACATATGTGGGCATAACTACTGTGAGGGGGCACATATGTGGGCATAACTACTATGAGGGGGAACATATTAAGGCATAACTACTGTGAGGGGGCACATATCTGGGTTTAATTACTGTGAGGGGTTCATATCTGGCATAACTGTTGTGAGGGGGCACATATGTGGGCAATGCTACTGTGAGGGGGCACATATCTGGCATAACTGCTGTGAGGGGCACATATCAGGCATAACTACTGTGAGTGGCACATAATCTGGCATAACTACTGTGAGAGGCACATAATCTGGCATAACTACTGTGAGGGGCACATATCAGGCATAACTACAGTGAGGGGCACATAATCTGGCATAACTACTGTGAGAGAGGCACATATATGGGCATAACGGCTGTGAGGGCACATAATCTGGCATAACTACTGTGAGGGAGGCACATAATCTGGCATAACTACTCTGAGGGGCACATAATCTGACATAACTACTGTGAGGGAGGCACATAATCTGGCATAACTACTGTGAGGGTGCACATATCTGGCTATAACTACTGTGAGGGGGCACATATCTGGCCATAACTACTGTGGGGGAGGGGGCACATATCTGGGCAGAACTACTGTGAGGGGGCACAAAAGTAGGCATAACTACTGTGACAGGAACAAAGGTGGGCATAACTGCTGTGTAGTAGCACTTAGGGAAATGTCCTAGATTACCCTGCTATACATTGGCATGGCTCAGTGTTACAGGCCAGCACAGCGCCCTCTGCTGGTGATTTCACAGGGGCAGTCAACATCCTTTCCTTATGTGATTATTCTTTTTCTCCATCACCACAGGGACCTTGTTCTGGATTCAGTGGACATCACGCCGACACCAGCGACACCCTTGATGAGGTAGGACCAGATTTTATTGGGACTGGGTGAGTGTAGGCAAGCATTGGGCTTAGGGCTCTTTAAAACAAGCGGATCCTGTGTGGGTAATCCGCTGCGTGAAAGTGAGCCAAGCCCCGTTCCAGACAGCAGAGACACAGAGCATTAACATGACTGATAATGCTTTGGGCCTCTCTGTGATCTTTTTGCTACAAAATCACGGTGACAACTTTATCTGACTGATTTTGTAGTAAAATGATCACAGAGAGGCATAGAGCATTATCAGTCATGTTAACCATGTCCGGAATGGGGCTTGGCTTTCTTTCACACAGCAGATTACCAGCACTGCATCCGCTCGAGTGAAAGAGCCCTTTTTGTAAAGAAAATCTGCCGCCTCTTTGTAAAAAAAAAAAAGAGGGGGGCGATCCAAAGTTTGCACCACTGGGACCCATAACACTCTAGTTACGCCACTACATACTGCAGTTTTAATGTTTTAATGTCCGCATTCATACCTGGTATTCATAACCCCCAAGCCCTCTTGATGATGTCTGTTTCCTTTGAGAGAGAAATTGATTTGGACGAGGCACAAAAGGGATCAAATTTGAAAAAAGCCATCAGAGGCCTGGTAGAAGCAGAGCAACAGAATTGTTCCATGTTGCCTAGCCTAATAAATGGCCATCAGAAACACTAGGAAACCCTGAGGTGGCTAAGGGAGAGTCAGTCTGCTGGCAGTGTTATGACTGCACCCCAGAAAAGAAAGCTTGGAGAAAATGGCTACTGTGTCCACCAGATCTGAGATAAGGTTGACAAGCAGCCTAGTGAAAGGCAGTAATGCACTTTGGATGGTCTGGGCAGGAATGCCGTTGACGTGAAAGAAAGAGGCCCTCTGGGACATATGCAAACCTATTGCCTGTATCAAGCAACTCACCAAAAGAGTCCTAATCAGAGGGGTTTTTACTTGCTATGCAGCTGAAGAAGTGACTGAAGAAGCAAGAAACAGGAGTCCACTCCATCTTTGCAAATTTGTCGTATGGGCTAGGAAGGTGTATCCATAGGATCCAATTGACCTGAGAGAAGCTAAAAAAAGTACCCTTTTGGTCTCAATTAAGCTCATAGATGATGTGGTATACCTTTTTTCATGGTATAGAAAAGCACAGTTATATGCACTTTTCTATGAAGAGGCAAAAATAAAGACGCATACTTAGCAGTGCGATGTACATTTTTAACATGGATACCTATAGATGACATGTCCCATTGTATACCCATACAGTAGCATACTTCAGAGCCTTACATCCAAGGTATACTTTAGGAAAATGTTCCTGACATATACAGTACCTCTAATGCAATGCTTCGAGCAAAGAAAGCCACTCACTTTTATATTAGGCCTCATGCACACCACTGTATGTATTTTGTGGCCAGCAACTGTGTTTCAGCCTTGTGCTGTGCACACTTTCTTAGGCCCTATTATAGAAATGCCTATTCTTGTTGCAAAGGGACACGTTCTATAATTTAAGGACCAGCTGCTCTGATGTGGAGTTTGTAATTGCCCGCATTGTTTGTGGTCCCGTAGAAACGAATGGGGTTTGCATCCAAACCACAAAGAATGCGGATCAAAAATCCGGCTGTGTGAGGCTTATGCATCAGAAAATAAAAATGTATATTTCATCCCAAGATAAATAAGTGAGCTACTATTACAGTGTTTTCACTGATGAATAAGCTTATATTTTTTACTGGAGTCTGTTAATTTAAAATATATTTAGAATCCGGATTACTGTAGGAATAAATAGTGATAAATTAGAGGGATTGCTACCATCCGCAGCCTTCTCTCAGCTTTCGTAGGCCAGTGACGACAAGTTTATTGGTCAATAGGGGCAGGGCAATATTAGAATTTGCGATATTTCACGAATATTTGGTAGAATATTCTTCATATATTCAAGAATTGCGAATATGGTCTTGATTATGAAAATCGCCAATGTAATATGCTCGCGCAATACTGGCATGGGTCACTATAGCTGCATTTTTCAAGCTGCTTGAAGTTTCCTGAGACTGGAGAAAATGTTGGCACGGCAGATAGAGGTGCTACAATATGTGCAAAATCGGCACTAATGATGCAAATATTTTGGCGCAATACGTGCAACTTCACATTTTAGCAGGCCTGACTACATATTAGTGATTAGTGCACTAAGTATTGTTGTGAACTTGTGACATCTCAGCACTATGTCTGTAGCATGTATGTATGGACAGCTATACTATATCACTATCTAACCTACACTGACTATCTCGTACTAATTATTTGTATTATATATATATAAGCTAACTAACTAACTAACTAACTAACTATCTAATGTAATGTGACACAGCAAAGCACAGAGCACAGCAATAACACTACTCTCTCTCTCTCTCTCAGATCTGCAAAATACTGCATGCAATGGCTGCTGGGAAGGTTCTTATATACTAAAGGGTAGGCAACTTTCCTATTGGTTGCTAGGGATGTTGCTAAGTTCAGACAAAGACATTGCAGCATTCTCATTGGCCCACAAGCAAGAAGCAGGGAGGGATCATGGGTTCAGATGAAAAAAAAATCTAGAATATTTGAAAATTATTATATATTATGATATATATCACTATATTCTAAATTTTCGCAAATTCTCGAAGTGGCGATATTCACGATTAAAATTCGCAATCCGAATATTCGCGCCCATTACTATTGGTCAAGTAGCCTAGGTGCAGCTCAGCCCCAATAAAGTGAATGGGGCTGAGCGTGATTCCAAGAACAGGCGCTATACAATGTACAGAGCTGTGCTTGATGACCTGCCAGAAGGCCACGCCTCACTGGAGCACCAATGTCTTCTCAAACAGCTGGATTGGTGGGGGTCCCAGGTGTCGGACCCCCACCAATCAGATACTGATGACATACATATGCCACACCTCATCCCAAAAGAGAGAGATATCCTTCTCCATACCATCCCCTATTCCTGACAGAAATATGTCTAGCCAAATCTCCTTAAAATGAACTCTGTGTCCTCTCTAACACTGCCTGTCTCCTGCATCCCCTATGAGATGGAACTGAGATAGTTGCTCATGTGGACAAGGCAGCGGAATAATTACGTATAAAAAAAGAAACCAGAGTTCTGGCAGGAGCTAGGGGCAATATCACAGTTCCATGTTGACCATCCTGACAACTGGAAGAGACCAGAGGATGAAAAGACTAACAGAGCTACAGGTGACATGATCACGTTAAAGCGATTGGGAATTTGAAGATTGCAGCCATCCTAATCTGCAGAAAACCTTGAGGTGGCTGAGGGACTGTAAATTGCATTTTGTGGCAGCACTATGGTTAAACAGTGACTCCAAGAGATGGAGCCTAAAGAAAAGACCAACTGCATCCACAGGATCTACAAGCATAAGATGAAAAGGAGTCCCAGTGGCACACAGTGGTGCACCCTGGATAGTACTTATGGCCAGGTCTCACGCTTCTGTGTTTGAGGGAAATACCACATATGATAACAATGGTATCCCTATATCACTATGGATCAACCACCCATAAATGTGATCAATATGGGATATCTGTAATATATGGGCTTACCATTGGGACGTTACAACCTGTTGACACCTTCTCTATTGATACATGGGGTATTTCTAACCCCTGGATCACTAGAACATCTACTTGTAATGAAACAACTCCATCTTCTTTGGCATCCACCATTTATAGAACCTTTACTATGTAAACTCTATAAACACCTTCACGAATTTATCTACTTGAAGAGACCCTGCACAACATACAGTTATGAACCCATAATAGCTCGGGAAACCAAATTGCTGAGTCTTGTGGTTCTATAACATTATCCATAAGTACCATAAGTACATCAATATCACTGCTGTTTATGGGGATGGCCCTGTGGACCATAACCAGTAGTTAAAGTCATACCGGCGTCTACCCCCACCCCCTAGATCGACAGAAATAGGCATCCTTTTCTTATCGATGCAGTCATTCTCCCGATCATGTGACTGTTGTTTGGACACGTGATCCCAACATGTGACCGGAGGAGAAGCGTCTCCAAAGTGAACTGGTTGTGATGACGTCTCCGGTCACATGAGCGGCATTTGGACACGTGACCAATACACATGACCGGTAGGAGGGCGGGATAAAGCGGGAACAGCAACCATAAAAGGAGATGCTGTACCTCACTCTCTTGCTGCCATACGCACATTGAATGGAGAACTACCCGCCAACCTAGTGCCTGGAAGATTCACTCCTTGGATGAGTATACCAAAGTCTTGTTTCAGAGCACTGGCAACTGCCACTGCAGTGACGACATTGATCCTTATTTAAGGCTTTGAACCTGTTGTCACCACTGCAGTGCAGCACTTGAGCACTTTTTTGTATTATTGGCATATATACACTGTTACAATATACATCTTGTTTGCAAGTGTTTTTTTCTACGGCACCAGCTGTTTGATACAGGGATACCGTAAGTCCCCTATAACCAGTATTAGCTCCTAGTCCCTGATGAGTCGGGCTATTATCGACTGAAACGCGTTGGGACACTATAAGGGACAGTTTGACCATGCTATTGGGCATCTTTTATGCCCTGTTTGTTACCAACAACTTGTACGTGCTAAACTATACACGCTGCACACTTGCCTCAATCACTGTAGCTGCCATCTCCGTTCGTCTCCCATAGTGGCATACGCGATCCATTTGGAGGGTCCCCTACTGCTTAGCGCTCTCCTTATTATAGTTGACACAATTTAGGGCTTTCTTATTTATTATTCAATAAAAGTTATTTTTTAGCTACCCTCTCTTAGTATATATGACACGAAATACCACATAGAGCATAGGAGGGAAGGGGGAAACAGAGAATCAGGCCTGAGAACTAGGGAAGGAAGATGGACACCTCCTAGTGAAAACCCTTACCAAAGTCCTGACTGACTACCAGTATGAACAGACTCCAAAGGTAGGTGAGTTCATACGCAGAAATACCTAGAGTCCTATCTAGCCCTATAGGACCCTGGTACTAATGGCAGGAACGAGACTACCTGTTCCTCCAAAAGGAAGGACGAACAGGAGTCTACTTAAGGCCTAATATAAACAATAGGGAAATGCAACACACAGAACCCAATCAAAATACAAATAGGAAAGGAAAGACTTATCCTCAAAGAGGCTATGGAAGCACCAGTAACTCAGCCGAGATCCAACCACAAACAATCCACAGGCATAGAAGCTATAAACCGCACAGCAAAATGGGAGAAGCAACTATAAATAAGGAAGGTTAAATGACCACATAAGCAACACCTGGATGCAAGGGGTGTGGCCATTACCAGAAACAACTCAGACACCTATTGATCCACAAGGAAAACCTGTCAGAGCAAACCACGTGTTGCCAGTCTCACAGATCTCCTGCCACTCACTGTCACTGAAACGTCCTGGTTAATGAGGATTATTACCTTCTAGCGAGGTGAATTAACTTAAGAAACAAGGCACAAGAGACTGAATCACTGTAAACCTTTGCTACCTTGGTGGCCTAGCCTATACCAAGCATCATGTGCTGCAGGGTCCAGGATTATAATTCCTGCTGAGAAGGAGGGGCATCAGAAGGTTTGCTCCCCAGCTGTCCACAGTATGTTAGAAAACGATGCCTCTATAAGCTTTTACAAGTTGGTGCCTAGCATTCATAAACTCCTAAGCCCCCTCAACAGCATTTCTTCTGAAACTGACAGAGGATCTGATGTAGATGAGGCAAGAGATAGATCAAGCTTTTGAAAAAAGGCACTAAAGACCTGGCAGGAGCAGGAGGCAATTAAACTGTTCCATGTTTACAACCCTAAAAACTGGAAGAAACCAGAGGACACTGAGGCTTCTGCCTGCTTTAACATTAGCAGGCAGCACTAACAGAGCTAGAGGAATCATATGCAGAAGATAAAAGACATTGCTAATTTGAGGACTGGAGCCATCTTTACTCCAGAAAACCCCAAGGGGGCTAAAAGAGGGTCAACTATTTTTCCAGGCAGTGCCATGGTGGCACCAAATGGTACCCCAGGAGAAGAAGCCTGAGGAAAGTGACCTTGAGTGCCAGTGGCATGCAGTAGTGCACTATGGGTGGTCTGATCAAGAAGCTAGGTAGCCTGAAATAAGAAGGCCCTCTGGCACCACCAGAAATATGCTGCCCCCATCAGACAAGTTATGTAGAAGACCTTTAAGTAAAGGGTTATTCACTTGGGTAGGAGGAGAAGCAGCCGAGGAAGCAAGGAGCCGGTCATTGAATCACTGGATTCCTGTACTACCTGGCAGACAATCTATACTGAGCAACTTGTGTTAAAGGGCCCTGGACCACAATTTCGGATGAGGCGGATGGATAGGAGGAGCCAATAAAGTACAGCAAGCAGGAGGGACCTCCAAATGTCATCCTATGCATCCTTGGGCACACAGCAGGGACCATAGCACTAAAATCTATGTGGGGAGCAGCATCATCATGACTTTAAAAACAGTTAAGGCATGGTCCACACTTTGTCTGCATAGTATGCTTGGTGTGTGGACCAGGAAAGCTAATAGCGCAAACATCAGTTATATTATAATAATATTTTTTTGTCTGTATATTTTATATCAGCTATATAATGTTAGCAGTAATAGTAATAATAAGTTAAGCCTAATGTAAACTTAATGTAAAAGTATTTTTTCTAGTACATGGCTGCACATTCAGCAGTCTCCAAAGCCGTTCTGTATGGCCCCACCAGCACTGCATCTCGGCTCCCATAGGACCTGTGTATAAACTAAGACACAGTAATGTTGTGTCCATAGTGTTGGTATGGCACAATTTTCGTGGCCCTATTAAGATGGGTCTCTACACTAACACTTTATAGAACAAGAGGTAACCTTACATACTTACTGTTCCAGTGCAGTCTCTAAGAACATGATCTCTGGGATCTTGGCTATAGGTGGGGTACAGTATTTCTGTTACAAATGAAGTCTTAGTGTAGGGACCCATCTGAATGAGGTCGCCGTGACGTGGCAGATGGGCTCGCACAATTTGATCAAAATGTGCGCTAAGAACCTCACATTTACAAATAGAAGTGTAAACTAACTTGACAGAATTGGGTATAGTTTCTGAATGGCTTCTCTAAAATATTTTGGGTTAATAAGTTCAATGTAATCTACCCAAGGTCTTTCAATTTACAGCTAATTTACAGCTTAGGGTACTTTTACACTTGCGTCGCTGGATTTTGGCAGGCAGTTCGGTCGCCGGAACTGCCTGCCGGATCCGGCAATCTGTATGCAAACTGATACCATTTGTAGACGGATCCGGATGCGGATTCGTCTCACAAATGCATAGCAATACCGGATCTGTTTCTCCGGTTGTCATCCGGAAAAACGGATCCGGTATAAGTACTTTGTAGGGGCACTATGGGACATAATTACTGTGTGAAGAACTAAGTGAGCATAACTGCTGTGGGGTGGCACTAAGGGGACATTGTACTGTGTGGGGTCACTATGGGTCATAACTACTGTGTGGGGGCACTTAGTGGGCATTGTACTGTGTGGGGGCACGATGGGAGTATAGCTACTGTGTGTTGGCACTATGGGGCATAACTAATGTGTGGGGGCACCAAGGGCATATCTAGTAAGTGGGGGCACTAAGAAGGCATAACTATTGAGTGAGGCACTGAGGGGGCATAACTACTGTATGTGGGCACAAATGGGACTGGGAGCGCTTGGGCATTTTTAGATAGGTATTATAAGGAGTTAGAATCATGGCTTAGTGACAAAAATAAATAAAAATCAGATGCACACTACAAACGCTTCTTATAAAGTACTTTCTTGGCCTTTTTAAAGTTGCGAGGTATGCCTTTTGTTCTCTCAGGAGATAAGCCGCTGTCAGAAGTGTTTGGCAGTGGCATTCTCCCCTCTGTACATACAATACACATACGTTTTTGGTGAAGTCGACCATGTATGTGTATGGGGGTTGGAGAGATAGCTACTTAATGTGTATGCCTAGCTTTAGGGTCTCTACACGTATTAAATTTGGTGTTTTGGTCTTTTTGCCACATTTTTGTGGCCTCTTTATTTTCCAGTGTCTTTTTGCACATTAGCGGTTTCTTCATGGTGTTTTCCCCAATAAAGCAGGTGATATAAAAAATGCCTAAAAAACAGCAAGAGCTGCAGCATGCATTGTTTTTGTAAAGAAGGCAAAAAAAAAGTGCAGTAGGAAAAAAGCGCTTGTGTGTCCTGCGTTTCATATTTCCCATAGACCTTTAGTTAATAACGAGCTGGTGTTTTTACAAAAAAAAAAACAAAACACTCCAAAAATGCAGGTGCAAAAAATTGCACATAAAAGCAAAAATGCAGAAAAACACCAACAAAAACCGAGGTGTGAAATCACCCTTAGGCCCCTTTCAGACGAGTGCACCCGGCCTGAACTTCCAGCACTGCCGGGGTCACATAGCATTATATTGATTTATGATGCTATGTAACCCTCACAGTTCTGGAATGTATTGTATAACAGTGACAGCATTATGTCAGTGTCATCTAATACATTCCAGAACTGTAAGGCCTCTTTCACACGGGCGTCATGTTTGATGCCCGGGCAAGAGGCGAGTGCGTTGCGGGAAAATGCGCAATTTTTCCGTCGCGAGTGCAAAGCGTTTTAATGCGTTTTGCCGCGTGTGGGAAAAATCGGCATGTTTGGTACTCATACCGAACCCGGACTTCATCACTGAAGTCCGGTTTCGAGTTGAGTATTCTGTAGATTTTATTATTTTCCCTTATAACATGGTTATAAGGGAAAATAATAGCATTCTCAATACAGAATGCTTAGTAAAATGTGGATGGAGGGGTTAAAAATAAAAAAATTACCTCACCATATCCACTTGATCGCGTAGTTGCAATCACTTCTTCATTCATTAGCTGTCGGCTAAAGGACCTGTGATGAGGTCACTGAGCTCATCACATGGTTCAATCACATGGTCCATCACCATGGTGATGGACCATGTGATTGAACCATGTGATGTGACGTCACCACAGGTCCTTTTAGCTGGTAGCTAATGCTTGAAGAAGGAGGAGAGATCGGCAACTACGCGATCAAGTGGATAAGGTGATTTTTTAACCCCTTAATCCCCATTTTACTAAGCATTCTTTATTGAGAATGCTATTATTTTCCCTTATAACCATGTTATAAGTGAAAATAATAAAGATCGGGTCCCGTCTCTTAGCAACCTTGCGGGAAAATCGCACTGCATCCGCACTTGATTGCGGATGCTTCTATTTTCCCGCAGCCCCATGTCACTGCGCTATGCGTGAAAACGCACAATATAGAGCATGCTGCGATTTTCACGCTAACGCAGAAGTGATGCGTGAAAATCACCGCTCATGTGTATAGCCCCATAAAAATGAATGGGTCAGGATTCAGTGCGGATGCGATGCGTTCACCTCACGCATTGCACCCGCGTGGAAATCACGCCCGTGTGAAAGGGGCCTAACACTCAGTTCACACTTTCGCGTAAACGCCACGTTCGAACGCACATAAAAACGCACAACAGTACAGGAACCATGCATTCCAATGGGGTGGTTCACACTTGGGCGTTTTATGCGCGTGTCAGTAGGCGCCTATAAACGTCCGGCGCATAAGCAAGTATGTTCGTGTTAATTGGGCTTTTTCGAGCGTTTGGTGCCAATAGACTTCAATGGGAAACGCGATAGGCGTGTTGATCGGGCGTTTGTGCAGCGTAAAACAGCGCCTATGGATGCGCATTTTACAAAGTTTTCAACATGCTGAATCAGCCACCATGGAATGTCACACCTCTAAAGCACTCAGATTGGCCAAACTATATCATTGGTCATTGGCCAACTATGCAGTCAATCACATAAACGCGCGTCAAACGCGCCTACACTATTTACCAAAACGCTTGAAAAACGCGCCTAAACGCCCATTTTGAACGCGCATAAAGCGATAGGCTTCTAAACGCTCAGGTCTGAACCCAGTGTAAGGGTTACATATCATCATAAATCACTATAATGCTATGTGACCCCGGCAGTGCTGGAAGTGCAGGTCGAGTGCCTCGCTGCGAGTCCGCAGCGAGACACTCTATTGTCTGAAACAGGTGGGTAGAGTACTATGTAAATACATAATACACTGATAGGACATAGAGAGTTATGGATAAATAGAAGGGTAAAATAGTAAGGAAAAGTAAGGAAACATAAAGGTTAATGAAAGAAGTTAAAGGAGTTGTTAACCTGTTGGGGTTGTTTGGGCAGGCCCCTGTCAGGACCTAGCCAGATTTTGCTTAAGACCATAACTTTTTTTTATTTTTTTATTGAGCTATGTGAGGACTCTTTTATTGCGAAACAAGCTGTAGTTTTTATTGGTATAATTTTGGGATACATATGGCCTTGGTCACTTTTTTTTAAACATTAGGTTAGGTGGGCAAAAATTGCAATTCTGCAAGTGTTTTTTTCTTTTACCTCTTATAGGGTTCACTGTGCGGTATAAATGACATGACACCAAATTTATATACTCTTTCCATGTTTTACAACTATTGTATCGTAAAATCACTTTTTTAAAAGGGTTATCCCACTTTTGTAACTGATGACATATCCTCTGGATAGGTGATCAGCATCTGATCTGTGGGGGTCCAACACCACCAGGTGTTCATGTGAGGGGTTAGGTCATGTGATATTTTTATAGAGCTGGTTTTACGAATGCGGCAATACCCAATATGCATACTTTTTTTTAATTTATTTCACTTTAACACAATAATAGCTTTTTTTGAACAAAACAATATGTTGTAATGTCTCCATGTTCTGAGAGATATAATTTTTTTTAGCGATTTTCTTATGTATGGGCTCATTTTTTTGCGGGATGAGGTGACGGTTTTATTGGATTTATTTTGTGGGACATATGCATTTTTGATCGCTTGTTGCTGCACTTTTTGTGATATAAGATGACAAAAATGTTTTTTTTTTGCACAGTTTTTTTTTTTTACGGTGTTTGTCGGACGGGGTGGATGATGTAATATATTTATAGAGCCGGCCGTCACGGATGCGGCAATACCAAATATGTCCAATTTATTTTATTTTTTCTATTTTTTACTTTTTTTTTTAATTAATTGGGGATTTTTTTTAAAATGTAAAACCATTTTTTTTTTTTAAAACACTTTATTTAGTTTTTCTTTTACCTCTTATAGGGTTCACTGTGCGGTATAAATGACATGACACCAAATTTATATACTCTTTCCATGTTTTACAACTATTGTATCGTAAAATCACTTTTTTAAAAGGGTTATCCCACTTTTTGTAACTGATGACATATCCTCTGGATAGGTGATCAGCATCTGATCTGTGGGGGTCCAATACCACCAGAGGATAGGTCATCAGTAATAAAGAGTTGGATAACCCTTTTAATTAAAAATCATGTGTATTTTTTTATCGCCATATTATTAGGGCTTGATTTTTGTGAGACAAGCTGTAGTTTTTACTGATGGGATACATATAGCATTTTGATCACTTATTGTGTGAGGCAAGGTGGCCAAGTAATTTTTTTTCTATTTATTTTATTTGTTTTATTACTTTTTGTATGGTAAATAAGATTTTATTTATGATGATACCAAATTTATTTAGTTTTTTTTATCTTTTTACCTCATAAAATCACTTTTTTAAATTAAAAATCATTTGCATTTTACGTTGCCATATTCTTAGTTTTCAGTCAAGGCTCATGTGTCAGGACTTGCTATTTGAATGACAAGCTGTAGTTGTCGTTGGTACTATTTAGGTTTAGGGCTACATGACATTTTGTTTGTTTTTTTTATACCATTTTCTTTCTGCAGCATTCACCAGGTCGGATAGGTCATGCCATCTTATTATAGTTCAGGTAGTTACAGATGCGGCAATAGGTCAGGTAGTTAGAGTTGCGGCAATATGTGTAGTTTATTTTATTTTTTCAATTTTTACTAATAAGGGACTGGAAATGGGGGTGGGGGAGAGGTTTTTATTTTGAGCTTGAAATTTTATTTTTCAAAATATTTTTGTTTATTAATTTTTTTAACCCCTTAAGAGGACCTGGCCATTTTTTGCAAATCTGAACAGTAAGTACCACCACTTTATGTGGTGATAACTTTAAAACGCTTTTTCTTATCCAGGCCATTCTGAGATTGTTTTTTCGTCACATATTGTACTTCATAACAGTGGTAAAATAAAGTCGAAAAATTTCATTTTTATTTATAAAAAAATACAAAATTTACCAAAAATTTTGAAAAATTAGCAATTTTCCAAGTTTCAATTTCTCTACTTCTATAATACATAGTAATACCACAAAAAAAAGTTATTGATTTACATTCCCCATATGTCTACTTCATGTATCGATCATTTTGGGAATGCTATTTCATTTTTTGGGGACGTTACAAGGCTTAGAAGTTTAGAAGAAAATCTTGAAATTTTTCAGAAATTTTCAAAAACCCACTTTTAGGGACCAGTTCAGGTCTGAAGTCACTTTGTGAGGCTTACATAATAGAAACCACCCAAAAATTACCCCATTCTAGAAACTACACCCCTCAAGGTATTCAAAACTGATTTTTACAAATGTAATTAACCCTTTAGGTTTTCCACAAAAGTTAATGGCAAATGGAGATAAAATTTCAGAATTTCGATTTTTGAAAAATTTTCCATTTCAATCCATTTTTTCCAGTAACAAAGCAAGGGTTAACAGCCAAACAAATCTTAATATTTATTCCCCGATTCTGTAGTTTGCACGAACACTCAATATGTGGTCGTAAACTGCTGTATGGCTAAACTGCAGGGCGCAGAAGGAAAGGAGCGCCATATGGTTTTTGGAAGGTGGATTTTGCTGGACTGTTTTTTTGACACCATGTCCCATTTGAAGCCCCGATGCACCCCTAGAGTAGAAACTCCATAAAAGTGACTCCATCTAAGAAACTACACCCTTCAAGGTATTCAAAACCAGTTTTACAAACTTTGTTAACCCTTTAGCTGTTCCACAAGAGTTATTGGCAAATGGAGATGAAATTTCAGAATTTCTATTTTTTGTTACCTTGTCTCAAAAAAGTGTAATATAGAGCAACCAAAAATCATATTTACCCTAAAATAATACAAACAAAACTGCCACCTTATCCCGTAGTTTCCAAAATGGGGTCACTTTTTGAAGTTTCTACTGTAGGGGTGCATCAGGGGGCTTCAAATGGGACATAGTGTCAAAAACCAGTCCAGCAAAATCTGCCTTCCAAAAACCATATGGCGTTCCCTTCCTTCTACGCTCTGCCGTTTGGCCATACAGCAGTTTACGACCACATATGGGGTGTTTGTGCAAACAAGAGAATCAGGGCAATAAATATTGAGTTTTGTTTGGCTGTTAACCCTTGCTTTGTTACTGGAAAAATGGATTAAAATGGAAAATTTGCAAAAAAATTGCTGTTTTGGGACCGTTTTTATTTTTGCTATTTACATTGTTGAAGTGACAGGTTAGATTGTGTGCTATTTCTATAGAGCAGGTTGTAACGAACGCGACAATACCAAATATGACTACTTTTTAGGGGTTTTTGTTTCAGTTTTACATAATAAAGCATTTTTGAACAAAATTATTTTTTAGTGTCTCCACATTCTGAAAGCCATAGTTTATTTTTTATCTTTTGGGCGACTGTCTTATGTAGGGGCTCATTTTTTGCGGGATGAGATGGCGGTTTGATTGGCACTATCTTGGGGTGCATATGACATTTTGGTCGCTTGCTATTACACTTTTTGTGATGTAAGGTGACAAAAATGGCTTTTGACACCGTATTGCTTATTATATTTTTTGATGTGTTCAGCTGAGGGGTTAGGTCATGTGTTATTTTTATAGAGCAGGTTGTGACGGACGCGGAAATACCTAATATGTATACTTTTTATTTATTTATATAAGTTTTACACAATAATATCAATTTTTTAAAAAAATAAATCATGTTTTAGTGTCTCCATAGTTTGAGAGCCATATTTTTTTTTTTTTTGGGCGATTGTCCTATGTAGGGGCTCATTTTTTTGCGGGATGAGGTGGCGGTTAGATTGAGACTATTTGGTGGGTCATATGAATTTTTGATTGCTTGCTATTACACTTTTGTGATGTAAGGTGACAAAAAAATGGCTTTTGACAAAGTTTTTATTTAATTTTTTTACAATTTTTACTTGAGGGGTTAGGTCAGGTGATATTTTTATAGAGCAGATTCTTACGGACGTGATGATACCCAATATGTCTACTTTTTAGTTTTTTTATACATTTAACACTAAAAGCATTTTTGAAACAAAAAAATCATGTTTTAGTCTGAGAAGAATAGTTTTTTATTTTTGGCCAATTGTTTTAGGTAGGGGCTCATTTTTTGCGGGATGAGATGGCGGTTTGATTGGTACTATTTTGGGAGGCATACGCTTTTTGATCGCTTTGTATTACACTTTTAGTGATGTAAGTTGCCCAAAATGGCTTATTTACACCATTTTTGGGTGTTTTTTTTATGGCGTTCACCTGACGAGTTCAGTCATGTGATATTTTTATAGAGCAGATTTTTACGGATGCGGCGATACCTAATATGTGTAGTGTATTTTTATTTTTATTTTTTATTCAGTGATTTGTGTTTTTTTCATTTTTACTTTTTTTCACTTTTTTAAATTTTTTTGACCCAGACCCACTTGGTTCTGAAAAATCCAGTGGATCTGGTGTCTGTATAATACAGTACAGTACACTATATAGTGCACTGTGCTGTATTTTGTACTTTACAAAGTCTGAATAGACCTTTAGCAGGTCTATTCAGACTTTCAGCACCATGGAGATAGAACGCTTCTGAAAGCGCCCTGTCTCCATGGCAACCATCACCCGCTGCCATAAGAGGACAGTGGGTGATTGAAGCAGAAGGAGTGGAGCCCTCTCCTCTGCGATCCCATCCTGTTGGGGGCTGCAAAGGCACAGCAGCCCCCGATGGGAAGAGGGAGGGAGCTCCTCCTGTTAACCCTTTCATACCGCGGTCCGCACGGACCGCGGTAACGAAGGAGTTAAACGGCTGGCATCTGATCAAGCACAGATGCCAGCTGTTTTCCTATCAGAGTGTCAGCAATGTGCTGACACTCTGATAGACACATTAGACACCAGGGATACATTACAGAGGAGGCGGGCGGGGGATCGCAACCGCGATCCCGCCCGGCCGCACCTCCCGCACCGCCTCCGCCGCCCGCAACCACCCCCTGCACCCCCGCAGCCACAATATGATTGGGGGCTGCAGAGGGAGTTAAAAATAAACACATTGGGGGCATTAACCCTCTGATCCCGCGCAGAGATCGCACAAAAGCTGCAAACCGCAGGTCTGAATTGACCTGCGGTTTGCAGCGATCGCCTGACTATGGGGTCACAAGACCCCTGGGCATTGTAACAAGGTACCTGCTGAATGATTTCAGCAGGTACCTTGTTCGATTACTGCCGGCTGAGCAGCAGTGATCGGAACTACTCATGACGTACCTGTACGTCATGGGTCCTTAAGGACTGGAAACCATGACGTACAGGTACGTCATGCGCCCTCAAGGGGTTAAAGTTCACTGGGGGACTATAACTTTACACTTCTCTGATCACTGATTTCTGTATTGGTGTAATAGGCTTCCATACATGGCAAACCCAGGAGGCCTGGTTACTATCAGATTCCTGCAATCGTGTTGTGGGGGGCCCGATGGTGTACAGAAGTAAGCCGTTTCCTCTGTAAACCAGTTAGATGTCAGTCAGTTTTCCTTTACATCACTTTTGATAAATCTCCCCCTATGTGTGGAGTATGTGTATGTTTATTTGCTTTCATCTATTCTGATATCATAATAATATATATTTTTGTTTTTTCTTATTATGATGATGCTATAACAGTGTAAGTAGATCATTCAATACAAAACTACCTTAAACCTTCCAGGTCTTTAAAGACGGCACCCACACCGGAGCTGAGTGAGCACCATAGCCAGCTGGTGCCTGCCTTTTGTATAACAGACATCCAACGGCAGTTCCTGTGATCCGAGACAGCTCCGATTATGGCTATTTAACTCCCCAGATTCTGTGCAGTGAACGCCATAATGGAAAACCAAATAAAATGACCGAATTGCCATTTTTTTGCTTGCTTCACCCCCAAATAAAATGTAATAAATAGTGATGAAAGTCATACATATAACAAAATGGAATCGATAAACAGATCGCCCTACAAAAAAGAGCCCTTACACAACTCTGTAGACAGACATATAAAAAATTATGGGTGTCAGAACATGGTGATGGAAAGAAAAAGCTTCTTTTATAGAGTTTATGTTTTACACTATTAAAACATATGAGTATGAGTCATTTTTACCATACAGCAATCGTTGTAAAAACAAAATCCATACAAGAATGGCACAATTGTGTTTTTCTTTTTATTATTTTTCAGTTTCAACCATTTTTTAAATCTTCCTTATACATTGTATGGAATATGAAAATTCAAGGTCAAACTAACCGTAGACCCTTATTTATTTATTTATTTATTTATGTATCCATTTAGGGGCTTGTTTTTTGCAGAACATGTTGTAGTTTTTAATGGCACTATTTTGGGGTGCACAAAACTTACTGATTGACCTTTATTAACTATTTCTGGTAGTGAGATCTTATAAAACAGCAATACTATCACAGAGCTTTTGCGTTCATTTTTCAGCTTAAATAACATTATAACTTTATTCTGTGGGTCAGCATGATTACAGCAATACCAAATACATTTTTTATGTTTTAATTGCACAATAAAACCCCTTTCTTTAAAAGAAGAAAATATTTTTGCATCACTGCATTCCAAGCCCTTAACTTTTTTATTTTATTTCTATGGAGCAGTGTAAAGGCTTCATTCTTGCAGGATCACTTGCAGTTTTCACTAGTATTATTATGTGGTACATACCACTTTTTAATCTCTTTGTATTCAGTTTTTTTTGTGGTGAATAAGAAAAAATCAGCTGGAGGAGTCGATTCGTGTGACTGAGCTGAATCGTTTGAAAACAGCTCAGTCAGACAGCAGAGAGCAGCAGCAGGGAGGAGCCTAACCGGATCCTAGAGTGTGAGCCAGGCTGCTGCCAGCCCCGCCCCTCCTGCCCTGCGACCAATCAGATGTGAGGCAACCAGCTCTTTGAGTCTCTGGACACAGTAAGAGCCTAAGAACCGAATGAGTCTATGAGTTAAAATAATCAAATGATCCTCCTTACTTATAGACTCATTTGATTCTTTGAGTTAAAATAATCCTGTCCCCACAGAGCAGAGAGCACTACTGAGTCTACTGCTTTTGTTCATTGCAGAAGTGATAAGGGAAAGACAGGACAGTCAGCAGAGAGATAGGAGGAATGACAGGACACAGAGTTTAGTTTACAGGAGATCTTCATTCAGATTGAATGAACCCTTTAGGATCAAATTGGTTTCTCAAGGAGATATATGTATGTTAAAGACATCCCTTCTTCTGAAACATCTGTCTCACTCTGTAGCTCTATAACTAAGGCTGGATTCACGTGTCTGTGGAACACAGTCTGTGTGATAC
The DNA here is from genome assembly GCA_033119425.1 of Bufotes viridis. NCBI lineage: Eukaryota > Metazoa > Chordata > Amphibia > Anura > Bufonidae > Bufotes > Bufotes viridis. The sequence goes on along the minus strand of CM065589.1, from coordinate 301,041,392 downwards.
CGGCCTGGATTTCTTCTGCGTGCAGGAGCGCACTGCTTAAGTGGTTGCTACGACGCCGTGCGTTTCCTGCTGCCGCCGCAGTACAGTAAAACGCTCGTATAGATCAAACCAGCTCAACACTGTACTGCGGCGGCAGCAGGAAACTCACGGAGTCATAGCAACCGGTTACACAGTGCGCTCCTGCACTCAGAAGAAATCTAGGCCGGTATCACACAGACCGTGTTCCATAGACATTTGAATACAGCCTTAGGCCTCATGCACACGCACCGTTGTTTGATTCCGTGTCCGCTGCTCCGCTTTTTTCGTGATTTTCTGTGGACCCATTGGTTTTCAATGGGTCCGTGGAAACCTCGGCAAATGCACCGTTTGTCCTCCGCGTCCGTGGTCCGTGATTCCAGTCCGTCAAAAAATATAACCTGTCCTATTCTTGTCCGTGAAAACGGTTCACGGACCCATTCAAGTCAATGGGTCCGTGAAAATGCGGATGGCCATCCGTGTGTCATCCGTGTTCCGTGTCCGTTTTTTTTGCGGATCCCTTGGCAGGCACTTGGGAAACATTGTCAGCCTGTCTTTTGGTAAAATCTTTTGGGTCATGTCCGCTAAAAAACGGAAGACACACGGAAACACAACGGAAGGCAAAACGGACACGGATCACTGAACAACGGAACCCCTTTTTGCGGACAGCATAAAAACGGTCGTGTGCATGAGGCCTAAGGGTGTGTTCACACTAGCGCTATGGATTCTGTTACGGCTTTCCATTATAAACATGGTTATAACAAATATAATGGAAACTATAAGATAGAGGTCAAAACGAAAGCCTTTAAGAGGCTTACATCATAGTAGAAGTCTATAGGAATCATAACAGATCCATCTAGTTTCCTGTCAGAGGACTTTTTCTGCTCTGCATAACGGGAACCAGATGGATCCATTTTGATTCCCATAGACTTCTGTTATGACAGAAAGCAAACGGAATGCTTTTAAAGGCTTCCATTTTGCTTTAAGGCATAATACCAGTCTATGGGCAGCAGAGGGTCCTTCCGTCTTATGGATTCCGTTATTTTCTGTTATAACCATAACCATGTCATAACGGAAAGCCATAACGGAATCCATAGCACTAGTGAATCTACCCTCAATGAGGGAGATTTGTGTATATATATATACATATATATATATATATATATATATATATATATATTTTTTTTAATAAGATAGCACTGTTAAACCCCCAGTTTAATTATATAATTTACCCCAGTTC
>CM065589.1:301005845-301039637 GCA_033119425.1 Bufotes viridis | reverse complement strand
AAGCCCTCCTCAATTATAAAACAAGTGTCAACTACTGCAAATGCTAATGATTTACCAGTATGCAAAATGAGCAAAATAACCCAAGTGTCTGTATACCTAGAAAGAATTTAACCCTTCATATGCCAAATGGCAAGGAGGATGGGCGACATATTTGTGATTTTATCTTGCAGCCCACCGAATCTTCAGCCGTGCAAAGCATGACAGGCACTTGCCCACCGAATCTTCAGCCATGCAAAGCATGATAGGCACTTCTCCCTGTGAAGAAGAAGGAGGGGTCGCGGGTCAAAATACCCAGAGAACAGTAAAGCAGCTTCACTTGTCATCCAAAATATCTGTGTTCGTTACATGAGATAAAACACAGATATTTTATTAAAGTGCAAATGCTTAAGGATCTACCACAAATATTGGCTTTAATGGACCCAGGTAGCCAAGTGACCATAATATCTCAGAAATATTTTTAACAAATCCAGGATTTGTCTTCTGAGAAGTATAAGTTGAAACGTTTTATGGCTAACCTGGTAAGTGTCTCAGGCACCGCCCTAAAGGTCTTAGGTAAAGTTTGGTTGAATTTCAACTTGGGAAATAAAGTAATCAGCCATCCCACACTTATAGTGGATTTGCCCTCTGATCGATTAGTTATTGGCATCGATCTCCTTAAGAGATTAAATCCTATTGTTGAATTTATCAATAAGGTTATCTGGTCCCAAGTGAGAATGCCCATTAATTATGAGCACTCCCTATCCTATCAGAGTCAGCGTAATTGCCATGTGATTGAGGAAAGGCCGGACTCTATTGAGATCCATTTCAGGAATAGCCGTTTCAGATGTCTCCTTCTTACAGGCAACATCGACCGTAGGTGAACAGGAGGATAACACCATAATTGTATCTCCTTAAAGAGTTAGAGAGGTTTGCTTGGAAGGTGATGTTCTTACCATTCACCTCCATCCAGAAACTACTGACTCTACGGGGTTCAGTGATCATGCACAATTCCTGGTGGGGATTGAAAAGATGAATGATGATATGTTCATCCCATTACAGATTAATAACCTAGGGAAAACTAAAAGGGCTAAACTGGATTTACGCCAGGAGAACAGTTACATTAGTAGTGATCTACTAAAACAAATGGCCAATCCCAAAGTAATTAGATATCCAAACCCTCAGGATAACTGGGTCCATGATTTGGATGATGACTCTGACAGTCATAATGTAATTGCGAAATGCATGTTATCCATTTCTATTGAGGGTAAATCAGCCACTCAATTCCTGGTATTCAATGAGCCACGATATCATATTTACATTGGCAGCGATATATTACATCGCTTTGCCATACATGTGGATCTGATGAATTCCACATTGTGTACTAGATTAAAAGGGAATCCAGGTAGTTTTATGAATAAACATGAAGCCCTCAAATCATCCCAGATACTGCCATAGGGTATTAGTACCACAAGATGTTATAATCCCACCAGGTACTAATAATTTTCTGTTACCTATTCAGGTATCAAAAGGCCAGAAGTTAAAGAATACTGATGTCTTAATATGCCTCTCAAACAGAATGCATCAACTAGGAATTTCAGTATATCCTACACCTATGGTAAACATACATCCCTTCAAAACCCAACATATTGTTAATAATGGTATGACAAATGAAGTCCATTTGTCAAAAGACACTGTAATTGGTATGGCATTAGATTCAGATTATTATACCTTTGGGTTTCAAAATGTAATTATTGGTCTTATATCTAAACCATACCTCACCGAGGAGCAAATGGTTGAACTAACATTTAATTCTTCTCCTGAAGGATTGTTTACCATCAATTCAGTTTATCCTTTTAATCCTGAAGAAGGTACCTGCAAGTTGGAGGAATTCTCCCTTACTTTTGAGCATGCACTTAATGAACAGGAAGCTGAGGAATATCGTGAGATTACCGAAAAGGTTAGTAAGTCACATCATGATATCACTGACAGGCTTGAGGAAGCCTATGAAATAGGTTAGCCTGAAGTTTTTCCTGGATTTGTGGAAATGGTCCAGCAACAAATATCTTTAGCTGATGGATGCTCCAATGATCTAGAGCGCCAACAATTAAAATAAGTCCTCTTAGAGTTCAAGGATATCTTTGCTAAAGATTCCTATGATTGTGGTCTAACAGACATACATATTGCCAGAAATCAGACTGATCCAAAGGCACCTCCTGTTTATATCACGCAATATCGTCTTCCACTAGCAAGTTATGATTCGCTAGCAGAAATAATAAGGCATCTTAAGGAAAGAGGCATTATAAGATTGGTGCACAGTTCTTATAATAATCCTATTCTTGGTATCCTTAAACCGAATGGTCAGACAGCTCAATAAACGAGTATATATGTCCGGCTGGCCCGTGCCATATATTGACCAATGCAAATGCTTGGTACAAATGGATTGTGCTCAGGGATATTGGACCATCAAGGTAAGTCCTGAAGACCAATATAAATTGGCATTTACATTTGGTAAGGAGCAGTACACATGGACCAGACTGCCATTTGGTTATATAAATTCAGGTCATTTGCTGTGTTCTTACATAAGGCTATGACTATGCATAAGGGCTATGCCTGATGCAACTGAAAGAGGAAATTCAACATACGTGGATGATATTTTGTTTAAAAGTACCTCATTTGAAAAGCATGTCCAAGAGATTAGGCATGTGCTTAATCAGTTGAGAGAGGCAGGTGTTAAAATCTCATTACAGAAAGCCCAATGGTGTCGTACCAAGGTCAACTTCCTAGGACATGACGGTTACATCTGAAGGCCTAAATCCCCAAAAGGAGAGAGTGGAGGCTGTAATGAAGTCTAAAACGCCTACCAATGTCAGTGAACTGAGGTCATTTTTGGGTATAATGAATAATTCACATAAGTTTATTAATAATTATGGGGAAATCAGTAAACCATTGTTGACATTATTAAAGAAAGTTGTACTATGGACATGGGGAGAGGATCAAGAACAAGCCATGATTGAGCTTAAAAGAAGACTCACCCAAGCCCCATGTCTAGCATATCCAGAGGGGGTGTGAACCCTTTTATCTGGAAACTGGTTTTACAAACCTCAGTATCTGTGCTGTACTGTGTCAAAAACAAGACAAATTGAACAAAGTTATTGCTTATTCAAGTGTCACCTGTAGAGGTAAAATTCAGTTACTGTGAAAAAGCTTTATTAACCACAGTCTGGGCCCTTCAAAACTTTAGAAGTTACATTCAGAGCGAGAGAATCATCATTGAAACGACGCACCAACTGCTACAATATTTACAAAGTGACAAAATCAGGGATTGTAATTGGTCAAATAGCAGAATAACTGCTTGGACGTTGTCGATACAAGGATGGCTATTGGAAGTCTGGTATAAACAAAATAAAGAGTCCGGTAGCTCAAGGACTTGCAGAACTTCATGATTATGCAGCTCCTTCTCATAAAGAAGAGCTATTAGATGATTCCTTAGAGGAACAAATCTCTTCCTCTTACAAAGCATATGATGAGGATTGTTTTCCTTTACTCCTGTGTGTACATTGATGGTTGTGCTTATCACACCACTGTAGGGGATGAGAGAATACTAGTGGCAGATATTGGAATTACTTGTACAAATGAATTCCCAAATGTATTAGTAGGATACAGTATTGGTGCTAAAAGTAGCCAAGTGGCAGAATTTGTCGCTGTATACAAAACTGTTCAGATTGCTCTCGAGCAGAATATTACAGAATTTGTTATAGTCCCAGATTCTAATTATGTACAGAACAGTTTTGTAGAGTATCTGCCTACTTGGAAAAGAAATAACATGTTGCGGTCTAATAACAAACTTGTGAAACATGCCAAATAGTTTTTATCATAGATGAGTTATTCAAAAGTAATGGTTTAACCATTTATTGAAAGAAAACTAAAGGTCATTCTAAAACCCAAAACTTAGAGGGGGGGGCCGAGCCTGGCAGCAGAGCCGCATGCACGCAGCTGAGGGAGCTCTGCTGTGGATCGTCAGGGATCGGGTATTTCTATCCTTAAAACATCAGCTAATATGGGCAAACTCAATAGGAACAAGACCAAGGACACAACTGGACCTCTGAAAACAACTGCAGGTCAAGGGGATCTGGACTGGTTCGTGAAAAAGACAAGTGTGCTGCACCAGAGACTGCAGGACAAGATTGCGCCGGGCGCTGAGAACACCCAGCAGCATGAGGCCACGGACTTAGAGGAGGAAGAAGATGAAACAGCGGTCTCTGCCTCCCGGCAACACTTACCAATATCCAGAGCATTCATACGCCAGTTACTTGCTGAAGCCATTGATCCATAAGTCCAGGAGTTCAAGGACTTTAAACACGATTTAAAACAGCTCGGGGATCGAGTGGAGATACTGGAGAACTCCCAAGCCACCATGGTGGATTTTGAAATGGCTATTTCTCACAATATGGACCACACATGCCCATCTGAACTATCTCTATAATCAATTGGAGGATCAGTACAACCGTGGGAGGCTAAATAACTTGAAGCTTAAAGGCTCCCATGAAACTATACAAGCAGACGACATTTTGCCCCTGCTGACGGACTTTTTCACAAACTTACTAGGCACAGAGTCTGCCGCCGACATCACACTGGAGAAAGTGCACCGGGTGCTGAGACCCTCACCAAGCCCCACAGAGCCACCAAGAAACATAATCTGTAAGTTACTAAACTTTCAAACCAAAGAAAAGATCATGAAAGCTGCCAGAGCCAAAGCGCCTGTCACATATGAAGGCTCTGCCATCTCTAATTAATATGACTGAAAGGAACACGCAGACCTCAGGCGACTATATGAACATCTAGATATCGCAGACCTCCAGATCGCCGATTGGAACCAGGTCCGGGAGCTAGCGGAACTTTCAGCCTTACCGATGGTTTTCCCCTGGACGCCGGCGGGACCAGGAAGACCCCAGAGACTAAAAAGTCCGGAAAGGAAGATTGCACTTGAAATAGAATGAGAGACTTATCGATACACACAAACCTCCAGGAACATTACAAGGGGTGAGATACAAGGATGCACTGAAGTTTATTTCAGCAGTCTTTTTGACCTTCTCCTTCTCCCCCCCCCCCCCACCCCCACACACACCTTTTTTCTTTAAGGTCCTAAATATATATAGACTATATAGGGAGAATCTTCCTGTCTGTGAGAAGATTTGTCACTATATGGGATATGTCCTTATTCTGTCAACTGCCCGCTCCGCCCATAAGATCCTCTAGGTGGCAGTCTACGCCCACTACACACAATCACATGCCTATGAGTAAGTTGTTGCGCCCCATTGGAGCTATGTTTAGGTTCAGTTAAGTTATTTTTCTTTACCTTGTATGTATTTTACTGAATACATGCTTTGTATCAGAGAATGTCAGCTCCCCCAGCATGAAATGAAATGTTGGCATGAGTCTTATTGTTTACTATGATGCACATGTTCATTTACAGTAACTGGGTCAATTGAGATAGTTAGGAGTAGTGTTGAGCGAACAGTTCGAGCATAGTTCGGGTTCGTACCGAATTTTGGGGTGTCCGGGACACGGACCTGAACCCGGACATTTTCAAAAAAGTTCGGGTTCGGGTTCGTTGTTCGGCGATTACTTCCCGCTTTCTGAAGGGCTGCACAGCAGCCAATCAGCTAGCGTTTTACTTCTTGCCCTAAGAGCCCATCACAGCCATGCCTACTAATCGCATGGCTGTGATTGGCCAAGTGCAGCATTTGACCCAGCCTCTATTTAAGCTGGAGTCACGTAGCGCCGCTCGTCACACTGGTCTGATTAGTGTAGGGAGAGGACGCAGCTTCTGTGAGGGCGAGATTAGGCAGGGAAAAGTCAGCAACAGCACATAATGAAGTGATCGATCTACAGCTGTGAATGATTGAACTTCTGCTAGTTACTTGCTCACTGGTTTTTAGGCTGCACAAAGCGTTTTTCTGTCACTTATTTTCTAGGGTGATCGGCGGCCATTTTGTGACTTGTGGTGCACCAGAACAAGCTGCCACCAAGTCCATCAATCCATCAATACTAGTTTTTTTGCTATATCCTACATCAGGGGCTTGGCTGTGCTAATTGTCACCCCTAGAAACTCAGGATAGCAATTTCTATATTTTATTAAGGGGTTAAATACAATTGCCCAAATACCAATCCCCTAAATCTGGTGTTCCAGCTTTGGCTAGCCAAGTATAATACTGTCTGCTGTCTGGCAAAGGATAGATTATTTTATGTGGTGAAATTCAATTGCCAAAATAGCAATACCATAAACCAGTGGTTTCAGCTGTGGCTGGCAAAGTATAATAGTGTCCGCCAAAACATATATTTTGTTCTGGGGTGAAATTCAATTGCCAAAATAGCAATACCCTGAATCTGGTGTCCCAGCTGTTGCAGGCCAAGATTCATAGTGTCCGCTAAAAACATATATTTTGTTCTGGGGTGAAATTCAATTGCCAAAATAGCAATACCATGAATCAGTGGTGTCCCAGCTGTTGCAGGCAAAATATCATAGTGTCCGCCAAAACATATATTTTGTTCTGGGGTGAAATTCAATTGCCAAAATAGCAATACCCTGAATCTGGTGTCCCAGCTGTTGCAGGCCAAGATTCATAGTGTCCACAAAACATATATTTTGTTCTGGGGTGAAATTCAATTGCCAAAATAGCAATACCATAAATCAGTGGTTTCAGCTGTGGCTGGCAAAGTATAATAGTGTCCGCCAAAACATATATTTTGTTCTGGGGTGAAATTCAATTGCCAAAATAACAATACCCTGAATCTGGTGTTCCAGCTGTTGCAGGCCAAGATTCATAGTGTCCGCCAAAACATATATTTTGTTCTGGGGTGAAATTCAATTGCCAAAATAGCAATACCATAAATCAGTGGTTTCAGCTGTGGCTGGCAAAATATAATAGTGTCCGCCAAAACATATATTTTGTTCTGGGGTGAAATTCAATTGCCAAAATAGCAATACCATGAATCTAGTGGTTCCAGCTGTGGCTGGCAAAGTATTCATAGTGTCCGCCAAAACATATATTTTGTTCTGGGGTTAAATTCAATTGCCAAAATAGCAATACCCTGAATCTGGTGTTCGAGCTGTTGCAGGCCAATTGTAAATCTGTCCATAAAGGATACATTTCATCCAGGGCCTAAATACTAGCCCTAAAAGAGATATTCCCCTAAATCAGTGGTTACTGCTGTGCCTGGATTAGTGTAATACGCTACATAAATAAATAGGCAGATAGTGTTAGGTGCCTGTAAAAAAAGTCCTGAATTTGAAATCAATACATTGGGCCAAATATTTTTTCTTATTGTGGTGCTTGGTGAACGGTAACAATGAGGAAAACATCTAGTAAGGGACGCGGACGCGGTCGTGGTGGTGTTAGTGTACCCTCTTGTGCTGGGTGAGGACGTGGCCATTCTGCCACAGCCACACGTCCTAGTGAACCAACTACCTCAGGTTCCAGTACCCGCCAGAATTTACAGCAATATTTGGTGGGGCCGATGTGCCGTTCTAAGGATGGTAAGGCCTGGGCAGGTACAGGCGCTAGTCAATTGGGTGGCCGACAGTGGATCCAGCATGTTCACAACATTATCTCCCACCCAGTCTTCTGCAGAAAGCGCACAGGTGGCACCTGAAAACCAAGCCTATCAGTCTGTCACATCACCCCCATTCATATCAGGGAAACTGTCTGAGCCTCAAGTTATGCAGCAGTCTCTTATGCTGTTTGAAGACTCTGCTGGCAGGGTTTCCCAAGGGAATCCACCTAGCCCTTCCTCAGTGGTGGAAGACATAGAATGCAATGATGCACAACCACTGATGTTTCCTGATGATGAGGACATGGGAATACCACCTCATCGGAGTCCGCACGTCTCTGATGATGACGAAACACAGGTGCCAACTGTTGCGTCTTTCTGCAGTGTGCAGACCGAACAGGAGGTCAGGGAGGAAGACTGTGTGGAAGACGATGCAGGGGACGATGAGGTCCTAGACCCCACACGGAATGAAGGTCGTGCCACTGACTTTCATAGTTCAGAAACTTTCAGCGAGGTTTTGAGTACTTCAAGGGCGCACAAATAACGACCGTCTACGTCACGGAGTGGTTATTTTGTGTGTAAATTTTATTATGACAACGCGTTTCGGGACTTCTTGTCCCTTTTTCAGAATCTATAAAAATATATATATATATATACACATATATATACGTTCAATAATATGGTAAACCTCAATTGATAGTAACAAAAATTGTAGTAAAATAGTGACAATAAAACGTGACAATAATAAAACTGAAATAGAAATTATGCCAAATTCATTGTGGAGTTAAAACATCCCCCTAAGTTAGTTGGAATGACCTCCTAAGTCTCACAATGTTCATATAAAAATATTTCATAAATTCTTCTATGATATAGATAAAAAATAATATATAAAGATAAAATATATATATATATATATAATAAAAATTGAAAATATATATGATATATATATAAAATATATATAGAGCAGCCTTGATCTTCTATAATTCATTAATGATAATCATAATATTATTACAATCTTATAGTTTTAAGCAATAAATTGATAATTTATAATTTCATCATTACAGTAGCATGGGTACCCCTAATGGTTATATTACGTTTTGTTTTGACAGAGAGGTAATTACCTTGAAGTCTGCCTTAGCTTGAGGAATATAAGCTGGAGAGGTAAAATGCAGGAAGTTATTAGTCAGCTTATAATGGTAATTTTGTGAGCCATGTAGAACAGAAGTTCTTTTAGGTTATTATGTTGTAATGTTCAAGAAATTACCTGAGTGACCAGTATTCCTTTGCATACGGGCGGCGCGCCTTCCCACGTGGGGCTGCACACGCTTTGTGGGCTTATAAGAAGGCGGGGAGGCCGGGAGGCTGTACACATCACTGGAGTGTGTGTCAGCTGACCCGTTGCTATAGAGATCGTGACGCTAGTTCCGATGTCTGTAGTGCGGTGCGGAGGGGAGTGTGGGACAGCTGATCTGTTCCTATGGTTACCATGACGCTATTGCCGGTGATTGCAGCGCAATGCGAAGTGGTGATGACCGCTGGGAGTGTAGGCTAAATGCATAATGTGTTCAGTGGTTGATGAACTAAAAATAATATATATTTATGTATGAGCGGTGTATAATGTAATATATTGTTGTGGTGATGGCATAATTTCTGAATGGGCTGTGTATTCTGTGACATGTTATGGAGATAAATTGCTATGATTGTTGATGATCAATGGCCATGAGTATGAGGAGTTTGTGTGAGTTGAGTGAGTGAATTGAAGTTTTATATTATTGTTGTTGTTAATATTGTTTGTGAGCTGTAAACAATGAGGTTGTGTTTTTGGTTTTTGATTTGGAGATGGTTTATTGGTGTGAGGTGTGGGAGATTGAATGAAGAACGGTAGATGATGGTAATATGCTATGGTAAAAGGATATATGATGAATGTATGATGGGGGGGGAGGGGGGGAGTTGATTGATTGACCTGGGGCTTTTGATCGAAATAAAAATGAAATAGTGCATGGCTTTGGTTGGTGGACTGGAATAAATGAATTTGTTATTGGTCTGGGGGTGGTTTGATGATATGAGGTGTGGAGAGGTGAAGGGGGGGATGATAACGTGGTAGTGATGCGATATGATGAGGGATGTATGATGAGTGTGTGTGATGAATGTGTATAAATAAATATATATATATATGGTTATGGTCAAAAACAGTTGTTTTTAAATGAATTTATGTAGTATTATAGGTTTGGAGATGGTTTGTTGATGTGAGGTGTGGAGGGGTGAATGAGGAATAGTACCGTGGTAGTAATGCGATGTGATGAGAGGATATGTGATGATTATATGATTAATGTCTATATATGTATATGGTTATGGTCAGAAGCAGTTATTTTCCAATGTTTCGTTCAGACCATATGGTTCTATGGTTTGTAGTTTATAGATCCAATACATCTCTTTCCTTTTCAGTTTTTGGTAACGGTTTTCTTCGGTAATGGGAATGTGTTCAATTGGTAAAATAGATAGATCATCTGGATTTTTTCCGTGTGTTTGAAAAAAATGCCGTGATACACTATGTTTTAAGAAGCCATTCACAATATTCCAGCGGTGTTTATTCATTCGCTCTCTCAAGGTAAGGGTCGTCCGTCCTATATATTGTAGTCCGCAAGTGCATTCCAATAGGTAGATGATATAAATGGAAGAGCAGTTTAAGAAGTGTTTAATCTGGAATTTTTCTCCTGTTGTGTTACTTGCAAAGTTGTTGACTCGAGTGGCGATGTTGAGACAGCATTTGCACTGTCGGTGCCCACATTTATAGCTACCTACCACTTTTGGAAGGAGACTTAGGTTCGTTGGTGCTTGTTTCCCCCCCCCCCCCCCATCATACATTCATCATATATCCCTTTACCTTAGCATATTACCATCATCTACCGTTCTTCATTCAATCTCCCACACCTCACACCAATAAACCATCTCCAAATCAAAAACCAAAAACACAACCTCATTGTTTACAGCTCACAAACAATATTAACAAAAACCCTTATTTCAACTCAATTTACTTTATTTCAATAATAACAACAATAATATAAAACTTCAATTCACTCACTCAACTCACACAAACTCCTCATACTCATGGCCATTGATCATCAATAATCATAGCAATTTATCTCCATAACATGTCACAGAATACACAGCCCATTCAGAAATTATGCCATCACTACAACAATATATTACATCATACACCGCTCATACATAAATATATATTATTTTTAGTTCATCAACCACTTAACACATTATGCATTTAGCCTACACTCCCAGCGGTCATCACCACTTCGCATTGCGCTGCAATCATCGGCAATAGCGTCATGGTAACCATAGGAACAGATCAGCTGTCCCCTCCGCACCGCACTACAGACATCGGAACTAGCGTCACGATCTCTATAGCAACGGGTCAGCTGACACACACTCCAGTGACGTGTACAGCCTCCCGGCCTCCCCGCCTTCTTATAAGCCCACAAAGCGCGCGCAGCCCCACGTGGGAAACCGCACCGCCCGTATGCAAAGGAATACTGGTCACTCAGGTAATTTCTTGAACATTACAATAACCTAAAAGAACTTCTGTTCTACATGGCTCACAAAATTACCATTATAAGCTGACTAATAACTTCCTGCATTTTACCTCTCCAGCTTATATCCCTCAAGCTAAGGCAGACTTCAAGGTAATTACCTCTCTGTCAAAACAAAACGTAATATAACCATTAGGGGTACCCATGCTACTGTAGTGATGAAATTATAAATTAGCCATTATTAATTTATTGCTTAAAACTATAAGATTGTAATAATATTATGATTATCATTAATGAATTATAGAAGATCAAGGCTGCTCTATATATATTTTATATATATATCATATATATTTTCAATTTTATTATATATATATATATATTTTATCTTTATATATTATTTTTTATCTATATCATAGAAGAATTTATGAAATATTTTTATATGAACATTGTGAGACTTAGGAGGTCATTCCAACTAACTTAGGGGGATGTTTTAACTCCACAATGAATTTGGCATAATTTCTATTTCAGTTATTATTGTCACGTTTTATTGTCACTATTTTACTACAATTTTTGTTACTATCAATTGAGGTTTACCACATTATTGAACGTACATATATGTGTATATATATATATATATATTTTTATAGACTTGAAAAAGGGACAAGAAGTCCCGAAACGCGTTGTCATAATAAAATTTACACACAAAATACCACTCCGTGACGTAGACGGTCGTTATTTGTGCGCCCTTGAAGTACTCAAAACCTCCCTGAAAGTTCCTTACACACAGTCCCCAGGGAGCACTGGCAACTCCATCCAGGGTACTGAAAGAGTACCGGCAGCACCGACCATCAGGAGCCTAACACTAGGCAAAACATCGCTCTTCTGGTTGTTGTGCCCACCAATGCACAACTAAAAAAGGTGAGCAGTTCTCAACCACTTGATACAGAAACGTATATACAACATATTGCCCTATGAGCGCCTCTCCTCTCTTTTTTCTTCTTGCCAAACCTGTTTCATAGTTCAGAGGAAGAGGCAGTGGTGAGACTGAGCCAACAGCGTAGCAAAAGAGAGAGCAGGGGGCAAAAGCAGAACAGCCGCCTCCAAGAGAGTTCGCCTGCTACTGGCCACCGCCACCAGGGACCGAGCATCCCAAAGGCAGCTTCAAGGAGTTCCCTGGCATGGCACTTCTTTAAACAATGTGCTGACGACAAGACCCGAGTGGTTTGCACGCTGTGCCATCAGAGCCTGAAGCGAGGCATTAACGTTCTGAACCTTAGCACAATCTGCATGACCAGGCATCCACATGCAAAGCATGAACTGCAGTGGAGTAAACACCTGAAAAGCAAGGAACTAACTCTGGCTCCCCCTGCTCCCTCTTCTGCTGCTGCCTCGGCCTCTTCCTCCGCCTCGGGAGGAATGTAGGCACCTGCCACCCACCAAACATAGGATGTGCCACCGACAACACCACCTGCGTCACCAAGCATCTCCACCATGTCACACGGCAGCGTTCAACTCTCCATCTCACAAACCTTGGAGAGAAAGAGTAAATTCCCACCTAGCCACCCTCGAGCCCTGGGCCTGAATACCAGCATTTCTAAACTTCTGGCCTTTGAAATGCTGTCATTCAGGCTGGTGGACACAGACAGCTTCAAACAGCTGATGTCCATGGCTGTCCCACAGTATGTTGTTCCCAGCCGCCACTACTTCTCCAAGACAGCCGTGCCTTCCCTGCACAACCAAGTATCCGATAAAATCAAGTGTGCACTGCACAACGCTATCTGTGGCAAGGTCCACCTAACCACAGATACGTGGACCAGTAAGCACGGCCAGGGACGCTATATCTCCCTAACTGCACACTGCGTAAATGTAGTGGCGGCTGAGCCGCAGTCGGAGAGTTCCTTGGCGCACGTCCTTCCGCCGCCAAGGATCGCAGGGCATCATTCTTTGCCTCCTGTAGCCTCCTCCTCCTACTCGGCTTCCTCCTCCTCTGCTTCCACCAGCTCATCCAGTCAGCCACATACCTTCACCACCAACTTCAGCACAGCCCGGGGTAAACGTCAGCAGGCCATTCTGAAACTCATATGTTTGGGGGACAGGCCCCACACCGCGCAGGAGTTGTGGCAGGGTATTGAACAACAGACCGACGAGTGGTTTCTGCCGGTGGGCCTCAAGCCCGGCCTGGTGGTGTGCGATAATGGGCGAAATCTCGTCGCAGCTCTGGGACTAGCCGGTTTGACGCACATCCCTTGCCTGGCGCATGTGCTGAATTTGGTGGTGCAGAAGTTCATTCACAACTACCCCGACATGTCAGAGCTGCTGCATAAAGTGCGGGCTGTCTGTGCGCGCTTCCGGCGTTCACATCCTGCCGCTGCTCGCCTGTCTGCACTACAGCGGAACTTCGGCCTTCCCGCTCACCGCCTCATATGCGACGTGCCCACCAGGTGGAACTCCACCTTGCACATGCTGGAGAGACTGTGCGAGCAGCAGCAGGCCATAGTGGAGATTCAGCTGCCGCACGCACGCGTCAGTCGCACTGCGGAACAGCACCACTTCACCACCAATGATTGGGCCTCCATGCGAGACCTGTGTGCCCTGTTGCGCTGTTTCGAGTACTCCACCAACATGGCCAGTGGCGATGACACCGTTATCAGTGTTACAATATCACTTCTATGTCTCCTTGAGAAAACGCTTAGGGCGATGATGGAAGAGGAGGAAGCCCAGGAGCAGGAGGAGGAGGATGAGGGGTCATTTTTAGCAATTTCAGGCCAGTCTGTTAGAAGTGTCTCAGAGGGAGGTTTTTTACAACAGCAGAGGCCAGGTACAAATGTGGCCAGCCAGGGCCCACTACTGGAGGATGAGGAGGAAGTGGAGGAGGATGAGGATGAAGCAGGTTCACAGCGGGGTGGCACCCGACACAGCTCAGGCCCATCACTGGTGCGTGGCTGGGGGGATACGGAGGACGATGAGGATACGCCTCCCACAGAGGACAGCTTGTCCTTACCTCTGGGGAGCCTGGCACATATGAGCGACTACATGCTGCAGTGCCTGCGCAACGACAGCAGAGTTGCCAAAATTTTAACGTGTGCGGACTACTGGGTTGCCACCCTGCTGGATCCCCGATACAAAGACAATGTGCCCACCTTCCTGCACTGGAGCATGATAGGAAGATGCGCGAGTACAAGCGCACGCTGGTAGAGGCGCTCCTGAGAGCATTCCCAAATGTCACAGGGGAACAGGTGGAAGCCCAAGGCAGAGGAGGAGCAAGAGGTCGCTAACACAGCTGTGTCACGGCCAGCTCCTCTGAGGGCACGGTTAGCATGGCAGAAATGTGGAAAAGTTTTGTCTCCACGCCACAGCTAACTGCACCACCACCTGATACGGAACGTGTTAGCAGGAGGCAGCATTTCACTAACATGGTTGAACAGTACGTCTGCACACCCCTCCACGTACTGACTGATGGTTCGGCCCCATTCAACTTCTGGGTCTCCAAATTGTCCACGTGGCCAGAGTTAGCATTTTATGCCTTGGAGGTGTTGGCCTGCCCGGCGGCCAGCGTTTTGTCTGAACGTGTATTCAGCATGGCAGGGGGCGTCATTACTGACAAACGCAGCCGCCTGTCCACAGCCAACGTGGACAAGCTGACTTTCATAAAAATGAACCAGGCATGGATCCCACAGGACCTGTGCCTCCCTTGTGCAGAATAGACATTTATAACTGCCTCCACCTCAACCATGTATTCTTGTACTCCGGGGCACTTCTTTATTGAATCCTAATTTTTTTAACTTTACCATGATCTTGCGGTGCAACCCAAAGTTGAATGAACCTCTCCTCTGTCTGGGTGGTGGGGCCGAAATAACTGAGAGTGGCCCTCTCCGGTGGTGGTTGATATGACGCACGATTCCTTGCGGTGGGATCTCTCTCCTCTGTCTGGGTGCTGGGCCGAAATAACTGAGACTGGCCTTTTCCAGTGGTGGTTGATATGACGCATGATTCCTTGCTGTGGGACCTCTCTCCTCTCTCTGGGTGCTGGGCCGAAATAACTGAGAGTGGCCTTCTCCGGTGGTGGTTGATATGACGCATGATTCCTTGCTGTGGGACCTCTCTCCTCTGTCTGGGGGCTGGGCCAAAATAACTGCAAGTGGCCTTCTCTGGTGGTGGGTGATATGACGCATGATTCCTTGCTGTGGGACCTCTCTCATCTGTCTGGGTGCTGGGCTGAAATAACTGAGATTGGCCTTCTCCGGTGGTGGTTGATATGACGCATGATTCCTTGCTGTGGGACCTCTCTCATCTGTCTGGGTGCTGGGCCGAAATAACTGAGAGTGGCCTTCTCCGGTGGTGGTTGATATGACGCATGATTCCTTGCTGTGGGACCTCTCTCCTCTGTCTGGGTGCTGAGGCCGAAATAACTGAGTGGCCTTCTCCAGTGGTGGGTGATATGACGCATGATTCCTTCCTGTGGGACATCTCTCCTCTGTCTGGGTGCTGGGGCCAAAATAACTGAGTGGCCTTCTCCAGTGGTGGGTGATATGACGCATGATTCCTTGCTGTGGGACCTGTATCCTCGGTCTGGGTGCTGGGCTGAAATAACTGAAAGTGGCCTTCTCCAGTGGTGGGTGATATGACGCATGATTCCTTGCTGTGGGACCTCTCTCCTCTGTCTGGGTGCTGGGGCCGAATTAACTGAGTGGCCTTCTCCAGTGGTGGGTGATATGACGCATGATTCCTTCCTGTTGGACATTTCTCCTCTGTCTGGGTGCTGGGGCCGAAATAACTGAGTGGCCTTCTCCAGTGGTGGGTGATATGACGCATGATTCCTTGATGTGGGACCTGTATCCTCGGTCTGGGTGCTGGGCTGAAATAACTGAAAGTGGCCTTCTCCAGTAGTGGGTGATATGACGCATGATTCCTTGCTGTGGGACCTCTCTCCTCTGTCTGGGTGCTGTGGCCAAAATAACTGAAAGTGGCCTTCTCCAGTGTTGGGTTATATGACGCATGATTCCTTGCAGTGGGACCTCTCTCCAATTGATATTGGTTAAATTTTATTTATTTTATTTTATTTTAATTAATTTCCCTATCCACATTTGTTTGCATGGGATTTAACTACATTTTGCTGCCTTTGGCAGCCCTCTAGCTAGTTCCTGGACTATTTTATAGCCTTTTTAGTGCCTAAAAGTTCGGGTCCCCATTGACTTCAATATGGGTTCAGGTTCGGGATAAAGTTCGGGTCGAGTTCGGATCCCGAACCCGAACGTTTTCGGGAAGGAACTTCGAACCCGAACTTCCAGGTGTTCGCTCATCTCTAGTTAGGAGTATACGGAGTTGATATGTTGTGTCGGAGGGGAGGCTGGACACACCATGCTTCACTTTCTGCCCCGACGTACAGAAACCTCTTAAAACCGTTTACCATTATGTCAATGGCTATGATTATAGTTTGCTCCTACAATGTCCAGGTTATAAATGTGCCTGCCAAGAGGAGTCAAATATACAATATGCTGAAAAAACAAAAAGCAGATAATTTTGCACTACTTTTGCAGGAAACCCACTTTAGAACGAAACATGTGCGACGATTGGGACATCTTGCCTACAATCAATGGTTTCACGGTACAACCCTAGATTCAGCTTCTAAAGGAGTTAGCATAACACTCCATAGACAGCTCCCCTTGGAGGTGTGTTCCACTTTTGTGGACAGTGAGGGTAGGTACATCTTTATTAAAGGAGTAATAGGGTCAATTGGAAACATTTATGCACCAAACACATCCCAAGCACCATGGTTAAGGAAAGCATTGATAGCATTCCACAAATTTGCTGAAGGCATAACCATATTGGGTGGTTATCTGAATGTAGCCCTCCACCCAGAAATAGACACATCTAATGGCACTTCATCAATGTCACACTCCGCACTAGGTCATATCCATAACAACATTACAGGGACAGGCTTAGTAGATGGATGAAGATTATACATACTACTCTCCAGCACACACATCATACCAAAGGCTGTACTATATCTTTGTGTCTACCTCACTACTGTCTTACTGTAAATGCTCCTCATTTGGATCAATGGTCTTGTTCGACCATGCACCAGTATATTTACAGTTCTCAATGACTAACACTCCCAAAAAGAGGATGATATGGAGACTAAACAAAATGCTCTTGCACAATCCATACAATGTAAAACAAATAGCTGAGATGCTTGAGGAGTATTTCACACTTAATGAATCAGCAGAAATCTCACCCAGCGTGCTTTGGGAGGCACATAAAGCAGTGGTGAGAGGACACTTCATCTCACTAGGAACACACATTAAAATACGAAGTGAACCTGAGATTCTTAAAATTCAAGCCCAAATTTAACAACTGGAGACACTACACAAACGACAGCACAAACCAGTGGTCCTTTATGACCTTAACCTTCTCAGATCCCAACTAAAAAATATACTTCATGAAAAAACAGCTAAGGTGTATCTATAAGCCAAATTCCGCTACTATGTCCACGGTGGTAAAGCCACTAAATTTATGCTCTCCCAATTAAAAAAGAGAAAATTCCACTCATATATACACAATATACAATCCTCCTCAGCACAAACACTATTCCATACTGATCAGATAGCAAGCAGATTCACAGAATACTATACCCAACTTTACAATATTAGGAACACAAACTCTACATGAGAGGGAGAAAATAGGGCCACTCAGATGGCGAGATGGCTTAACTCTCTTAACCTGCCCAAACTGAGAACTGAAGTGCATTAACTGACCAGACTGTTCACACTAGCTGAACTGAAAAGGCATTAAAAACTTCACCATTACTTACGTCCCGGCCCAGACAGCCTACCCATGAAATATTATGACTCCTTCCAAAATATATTACTACCTAAACTACTCTTAGTATGTAATTCAATATGGGAGGGCAAGCCTCTCCATCCACATATGTTGACAGTCCAAATCACGATCATACCCAAAGAGGGTAAAGACCCATCCGCCTTCTCCAGCTATCAACCAATTTCTCTACTTAATAATGACCTGAAACTACTGGCCAAGATTCTGCCCATTAGGTTGCAACCCTATCTCCCACAGCTGATCCATATGGAGCAGGTAGCATTCGTAAGCGGACGTGAAGGCAGAATGAACACCAGCCGAATAGTTAGCATCATAGCATCATTCAATACGCCTATAACACCTCCACACCCTTAGTCTTACTTGGCACAGATGCCGAAAAGGCATTTGATAGGGTAGACTGGACCTACATGGCTAAAGCTATGCAGTGTTTCCACATTCCCAAAGGCTTTATCACTGCGGTCATGGCAATGTACAGGGAACCCAGTGCTTGAGTATTAGTAAATGGCACATTATCACCTGCAGTTAAAATCAGCAACGGGACTAGCCAGGGATGCCTGCTATCCCCGCTCTTGTTTGTCCTATCCATGGAACCACTCCTCCAGGCATTCAGGCTTAACCAAAGGAGCAAGGGAATCAAAATCCGTAAGGATACACATACTCAAGCTGCATTTGCTGATGACCTCTTAATTGTTACTAACCCCAGGGAGGACTTTCCAGCAATTCATGCACCGCTGGATCATTTTGGTACCTTCACTAATTTTAAGGTGAAGTTCAGCAAATCATAAGTACTAAATGTTACCCTGGATTCTCAAACGCAGAGAATGCTTGACCGATGTTCACCCTTTACGTGGGCAATGCGTACTATCCCTTTCCTGGGCATTAACCTTACCCCATGCCCCTCTGACATGTACCAAGAGAATTACAAAAACCTCCCTTCAACCATTAACACCCTTGTTAAAACATGGGATGTAACATTCATCTCCTGGTTTGGACGTAGATCCCTTATAAAAACAATTCTTCTCCCGAAGATACTTTACCTTCTGCAGCTACTGCCAATTCCAGGGAAAACATTAAACCACTTTCTGTGGAATGGAGCCAGACCTAGACTATCACATGCCCAAGCAATAAAGTCAACTAAGCATGGGGGCCTGGGAATCCCAGATTTCTTCTTATACTATAAGGCCATTCAGGGTCTGAGAGTCATGGAATGGCTGCGCGACCCGCCAGATAGATGAAATATATCCATAGAGCAATCAATAGCACATACACCACTGCAATCACTCACCTTGATTAAATAATATAAACCAGGCCATGTCAGAAACATCTCTAACCCAATGACCCGCAACACTATTAAGATATGGCATGACGGTTTTGCAAAAACCCTGCTGACTAAACCACTAACCCCATTGAAACAGGTGAGAGACGTCATGTAGGACTTCCCAGGACATCACTAACAGAAGCTAGTAAAAACAACACACTAGCAATATGGGATGGGACCTGCTAAGGGGGAGCAATGACACAACGGACAACATTGAAGGATTGCCCTTTACAGAACTCACCCACTTTCAAAGGGTTCCATCTCTTAAAAGCTATCAAAAAATTACAAGCGCCAAACGATATTACCCCCCACAAACTTCCAACAGATGGTTATGGGCACGAAGGAACCCCACAAGAAAATATCTAAAATATACACTTTTCTACTCCCCAGTGATTTGTTAAATAAACCTGCATTTATTGTCAAATGGTAAGAAGACCTTAACATCTCATTTTCAAGTGATGAAGTTAGAACCCTACTGGCACAAACACCCAAGGTCTCTAGATGTGCCTGTCTCCAGGAGAACTATTATAAAAGGCTTACTAGGTGGTACTACACCCCAGAGAGATTGCATAAAACGTTTCCCACAACCTCATAAACCTGCTGGAGATGCTCTCGACATATAGGCACCTTTATATATGTTTGGTGGACACGTCCTGTTCTGGTCCTTTTTTGGACCTCACTATGTGATATATTGACTAATCTACACAACAAAGTGTTTGTTGGGTATATTAACCCAACTCCAGAATACCAGATATGAGAGCCGCTTGTACCAACACCTGTTGGCAGTGGCGAGACTGCTGATAGCAGCGATTTGGAAGACAAACATGCCTCCAACAATTCCCCAATGGTTAGTTAAATGTGACCAAATATATCGAATGGAACAACAAACACATTGAGAATCAAACACACCACAATTGTTTAAACATACATGGAGTGCTTGGAGAATTTATAGAAAACCCCTTCAAAAACAGTAGGTTTAGAGGCTTACCTGCTCTGCGAAGACTTTTTAACTGAAACAAGTAAACAACACCACTATCTCACCCAATTTTGTTTTATAAATTTGTTTATTGTTCACAAATATGTATATTATCAATTATTTTAATTAAAAGGAAAAAAAAAAACAAGACAGAAATACTCATGTTTAAACCACAAGGATAACTACATGCAAGATTACTGTATACATCTGATTAATATGTGCCTTCTTATGTCATTGTTTATGTACTACCAATAAACTATTTTAAAAACTAAAACCCAGAACTTGGACAAGGAAGGTAATGATCTAGTAGATAAGCTTGCCAAACAAAGAGCCATAAATGGTGATAATCTAGACATATATCATCTACTAGGAATGATACCCATTGAAGCTGTCACTAGACGGCAAGCTAGGGCACAGAATGAATATAATGTGGCTCAATGGAGTCAAGAGTCTACAAGTGAGGATCTAATTAAAAGCCAAAAGGAAGATTCTATACTGGGGCTCTTATATAAACACATTGAAGATCCTAGTAACAATCCCATATCAGAGGAGGATTATGCCCAAAAACAGGACCTCCGATTACTAGTGAAAACTAAATCTCCATTCAGTATTCAAGAAGGCTTATTAATGAGGACCTCAAAGAATGGTATTCAGCAGTGGGTAGTTCCCACTAAATTTAGTGGCCTAATGTTACAACATGCTCATGATGCGCCTACAGCTGGTCACCATGAGGAGAATTTTACCTACGAATCACTACGTGATTATGCTTATGGGCCTCATATGTTGAAAGATGTCCAAACTTACTGTCAAGGTTGTTTGGTTTGTGCTCCGTTCCAACCTCAAGGTCCCCCACATCGTGCCCCACTTCAGAATAAAGGTTTCTCATTGCCATGGTCTAATCTACAGATTGACTTTATAGGTCCTGTCACAAGGTCATCCAGGAGAAACAAATACATGTTAACTGTTTACCGGCTCGTGGTAACAAAGCCGAAACATATGCCACTTTGCTTATTAACCATGTATTTTCCAGATTTGGGCTACCATTAAGGATTGATACGGACCGTGGACTGCATTTCATAAGTGAGGTAATGTCTAAGATGTGGAAGATTTTGGGTGTCAAACAGAAATTACACCAACATCTAGTGGATCAGCAGAACATTATAACCAGTCAATTGTTAACATCCTTAAGAAGTACGTTAAGGAATCAGGTAAACACTGGGACATGAAGTTGCCTTTAGTGCTCATGGCTATTAGAGCCACTCCAAGTGCTGCTACTAAGATGTCACCCTTTGAGCTGATGACAGGTAGGAGAATAGTTATATTCTCATCTATTGTATCATACATCGGATCATAATCTGATCAATGCAGCCACGACAAATCAGTATGTGGAGAACCTTCGTCAGCATCTTCAACAAGCTTTTGCTTTCACACAAAAGAATCTTGAGAAAGCAGCAGTAAGTAATAAAACTTATTATGATCCCAAAACCACTAAGAAGGAGTATGAGATTGGTGATAAAGTGTATCTTTACAATTTTGCTCGGGACAGGGTAAAAAAAAGAAGTTTCTTCCATCATGGAAAGGTCCTTATAACATCATCGACAAAATCTCACCCGCGGTTTACAAAATAAAAATTGTTAAGAATGATGGTTTTATAGGAATAGCCTCAGCGGATCCATGTTTGTTTTGATAAAAGTGATGTTTTTAAACTGGCAGAAGACAACTTGACATCTGTCATCAGATCCCACTGAAAATCCATACAATATACTGAACCAATGAGGATATGGAATTATTTAAAAGATAACTGTTACTTGTTCCAGAAGTAAAATAAATGAGGCTCAAACAATTAACAGAAATTGGTGATAAAATAATTTCTTACCAACTCTGGCGTGTATTGTTGATTCTTTCTTTCCAAGTCCAAAGGGGTAGTAATTATCCTGCAAATCCTGGATCTTTCTGTCCGTAAATAATATCTTGGCAGGGCACTGTGAAGGGGCTATATGTCCCTGCCTAACAAACACAGAGCACCCACCCCGATAGGGGCGACCTCGTCAGGAACCTGTCCCTTCAGTGGTCGTATCCCCAAGAAACTCTCACTCTATTCCAACATGACATGTTTCACCCCAGATATGGGACTCACCAGGGGGTTAATGAGTGAAAACAAAGGTTTAAAGAAACAAAGACAGAATAATAAACAGAAATACCATAATTTCTAATCCTCCCGAAATAGGTACAGGGGAGAGGGAGGAATAAGAATAAAGA
Organism: Bufotes viridis; assembly: GCA_033119425.1. Lineage (NCBI taxonomy): Eukaryota > Metazoa > Chordata > Amphibia > Anura > Bufonidae > Bufotes > Bufotes viridis. The sequence continues at coordinate 301,017,175 of CM065589.1, read as the reverse complement.
AATATGGGTATTGGAATACGTATTTGTGTGCTCCTGTGAGATTACAGAATAAATAGCAGGCAACATAAATTCTATAAATTTACCAAGTTGAAACATCCTCATCTCATAATAGATAACAGTGGTTATACCATAATTGGTTTCAACTCACTAAAACCAGGAGCAACTAATAGCAGATGAACAGGGAAGTGTCCCGATGTGTCTCACCAAGTTGTCAGTAGCAGCCACAAAAAATCCACTCTTAGGCCTAATTCACACGTCCGTCGTGTTTTGCGGATCCACGGATCCGCAAAACACAGACATCGGCAATGTGCGTTCCGCAATTTGCGGACCGCACATCACCGGCACTCTCATAGAAAATGCCTTTTCTTGTCCGCAATTGCGGACAAGAATAGGACATGTTCTATTTTTTTCGGGAACGCAATTGCGGACCCGGAAGTGCGGATCCGCAATTGCGGACCCGGCCGGGACATCGTCTGTCCCCATTGAAACTAATGGGTCCGCAATTCCGTTCCGCAAAATGCAGAACAGAATTGCGGACGTGTGAATAAGGCCTAAGATGACACTGGGGGCTAGGCAAGAGAAAACTGTTTGAGCCACTGTTTCAGTCTGTCTGCCCAGAAGTCCATGGGGGTCAGGGAACATGGTATGCCTTGCGAAAAGGCTAGTGTCCAGGTAAGACTGAACCTGGGTGTTGAGGCAGTAGGTCTCCATTTGTTGGATTGCCTCAGGCTGGCAGGGCACCTGGAAAAATTGCTTCATTATAGTCACATAGTACATAAGGCCGAAAAAGACATCTTTCCATCTAGTTCGGCCTGTCATCCTACTAGTTGATCCAGAGGAAGGCAAAAAAAAAACCCTGTGAAATAGAAGCCAATTTTACCTGCTTTAGGGGAATAAAAATTCCTTCCTGACTCCAATCAGGCAATCAGAATAACTCCCTGGATCAACAACCCATCTCTAGTAGCTATAACCTGTAATATTATTATACTCCAGAAATACATCCAGTTGTTGATGACACTGAACTGGCTGCTGCAGCTTCTGCAGCCTATGGTAGCGGAGTGCGCAGGAGGTGGGTGACTGCGAGTGGCCTCAGACACATGGAGGGCAGGCATCTGCTCGCCGGAAGCTGTGTCAAGCTGTCTACATAGCGTTTCCTCATAATCAAGTAATTTGGCCTCCCTTTTCGCTAGAGAAACACATTCCCCCATTTTGCTTTGATAGCAGAGTCTAAAAGCATGGCTATTCAATAATCATCAGATTGCTTTAGTTGAATGATACACCGTATTACTCATTACGTAAACAAGCAAGGATACAGCTTAACATTCTGGCCAGCGTGCCTGAAAGCCTAGTTCTTCCAGGCTCCGCCCCTACTGATATAATTGGTCATCGTGGTCGATTTCCTCATCATCATCAGCAGCAGCCTTCTGCTCCTCACCACCAGCTCCTCCTCCAGTGGCAGCTCTTCATCTTCATCCTCCCCTTTCTCCTCCATGGCACTTTCATTTTGTGGGTCCCCAACAGGAAGATGCATTGCATGACTAAATTTATCACATGCTTCATGTTGCGATAAGCCACTGATTGTACTGTAGTGGAAAAGAGCGATCTCATTTTACACTTTTATTTTACTGGGGAGGGTATCAGCAGTAAGTTTGTGTTGATAGCACTGTTTATTTTTCCCTTCTTCTGATCCGTCATAAGAACAACCAAAAAAAAAATGGATCCTGTCTTTTGAGCATCAACCTTCACACTTTTTTTTGGTATGTGGTCAGTAATTGGTCTGTGTTGGTAAAGCAAAAGCAGGAGTGGGTCCAAAATAGAGATGAAATGTGATGGAAAAACAGTATTTGCATGTCGTCTGAGTTTTGGATCCACTCCTGCTTTTGGCTTCCAAGTAATGATGAAATCCTGATGCAAAATACTGACCGTGTGATCGAGTCCTTATGGATGCTCCAAAGACAGGATCAGTAGTGTTGTCCATTTTTCGGTTCCTCTGACACATCAGAAGTAGGGTAAGAAAAACAGTGATGTCAACAAGGCCAAACAGGGATACTAGTAGCTATAGAACAAAGTAGTAAGGGTGGCAACAGCATAAGGAGTAGACGAGTCATGGCCCAGGTACTGAGTGGGGAGGGGGGGCAGCAGCATTGGCAGTAACAGCACAAGATGGTGACAGTATTAGAAGTTGGCAGCAGAGGCAGCAGTTGTGTGGTATCAGGCAGATGGCAGCATCAGAATAGTGGCTAAAACATGTGGCCAGAAGTAACGGCTCATATTTCACAATGTTCTGCTGTGGCAGCATCCCGCAGTCAGAACATTACTGCCAAAATGATCTGGACTGATGCATCAGGCACTGGTGTGTGGAATTACTTGCTGATCCATGCCTGAATCATCTTTATAAAGATTAATTTGTCAACATTTTGAGTTGAATGAAAAGCAAGTTGTCTTTGGGGTAACTATGCCCTGCGTTGTACTAAACACCCCCTCTGATGCCAAACTACTGCCTGGGCAAAGCTTGCATAGGGAAAACCCAGTAGTCCAGGGGATCTTGGATCTTGGGTGCCAGGGTGCAGTCCAGGTATGCTACCACCTGCTGGTTCAGAATCTTCTTCATGTCCTGCTGCTGGCTGGTTTCTTTAGTTGGCGGATGAAGAAATGTGCTCATCAGAGGCTTGAGATTCAAGCTACTGCTGATGGAGCTACGGCTGCTCCTGCCCCCCCCCCTTCCAGCAGTCATGGCAGAGTGGAGCATGAGCGCAGAGGGTCCCCTCGGTCAGACTTTTGTGAGGGTGGGTGATAGTGCACGTAGGCAGCAGCTAACCGACTACATAGGACACCTCAATAATAGTTGAGTTTATTATCCCTCTCAGCAGGTTTGAAAAAGGTCTCCATTTTGGTCCAGTTGCAAGGGTCTATCGGGGAAAGCCAGTAGTCTTTAGGTGGCCATGAGATGTAGGCACCTATCGGGGAAAGCCAGTAGGTTCAGGTGGCCATGAGATGTAGGCACCACATCTCCAGTTCCCTGGCCAGTCAGATATATCAGCATCTGCTCCAGCACATAAAGGAGTGGAAAGTCATCATTCATCCTGTAGCCCTGGTGACTGACAAATAGAATAGAGTGGCCTCCTCAAAGGACCTCAGCAAATGGCAGTTGTCACGCATGAGCTGCCATTATCTAACATCAAAGTTACATTGGGGAGTGGTCCTGTCCGTCTGCTTTATCAGACGGGTTTCCTCTGCTCGTACAGTCGGTCCAACATGTGGAGGGTAGAGTTCCAGTGTGTGGAAACATTGCATATGAGGCGATGTTGGGGAACACCATTCAGCCTTTGCAGCTCAAGGAGGGCATGTAAAAGTGGCTGAAGTGCATGCACAGTTTCCTTGATATTTTCAAGACGTCTAGCAGTTGGGTGGGAGACTTCAGGAATCGGGTAACAGCCAGATTGAAGGTGTACACCATGCAGGGTGCATGGGTTAACCCTCCCTGACGCAGTGCAGACAGAATGTTCTTTCCGTTATTGGTGACCACGGTTCTTATCTCCAGTTGGTGAAGAGACAGTCGGGATTAAATTTCTTGATTAATGACATGGAGCAGTTCCTCCCCATTGACCAGGTGCAGAACCTGACCAGATGCAGAGCAGTGTGATAACGCCCTACAGTAGAGGCTGAGGACAAGGTGGAGGATGAAGAGGACATTCCCATGTTTACATTGCGGAGGCGGCATTGCCATTACCTGGCCAAGTTGCTTGTGTGCCTGGGCCGGAACCATATTTACCCAGTGGGCTGAAAAGGACATATATGAGGTGGACTACAAATCCCATGTGCACTTGCCCCCTTGCCAATAGCAGGGGGACCAGGAGGAAAATCTAAAGAAGGAAGTGGAGCAGCAGCCATCTTAGAGACAGCAGCATGGCCAGCAGAGAGGGACTGAGAGCTCTCCACAAACAGATGTGAGCATTGCTTCAGGAAAGACAGTACAATCCAGCCCAGATAGCACTTGTGGATCTTGTGTGCAAGGAGAGTCCAGCTACTGTGTTACATCCACAATCCAGCCTGAATTCCAGGAGAAGAATTGGCCTGCATCCTAGGAGGATCCTGCCACCAACTCCACAGCCATCCAAGCCTCTGAATGCTGCAGGCCCTAGCTGGTTCCCGGACAGGACAATTGTAAATGCATCGACATCAGCACTTCTGCAACCAGACCCCAATGTTCAGACTGGGTTAATTGTTAGACAGGTGTGAATAGCAAGCTGAGTGCTAGGAGTAGATAGCTGGGAAGTTATACTGTATTTGTCTGTTAAAGGAGTGTGTTTGATCACCATCACTGCTTACTGTTACAGATATCCCACCCCCTCCACCTGGGGTTTCTCTTAGACAGAATTGCAATCTGTCCTCTGTTCTTTTTATAACTTTCTCTTTATGTTCTTCATCACTGTTCACCTTTTCCAACATAAGCCTGTTGATCAGTTAACTCCTTCCTAGGTTGAGTGTGTACTGAACTGGGAAGAGGTTTCCCAAGTCGACTCTTGGCAGAAGAGGAAGACCCTCCTGCTATCTTATAGAGCTCCAAGCAAGATTTGGGCAGAGGCAACCGTCATACATCGCGCCTATCAAGGGCCACCCAAAAAGGTGTTACACATGTATTGTCCTTGGTCATAGTTATAGTTCCAGACACTGACAAGCTCAAGGACTGGCCCACCTTTTGCTCAACATACATGTGCAGGGCTGGTACAGGTTTTTTAGAGAAGTAATGATGACTTGGGACTCTGCACCTTGGGTGGACACAAGCCATCAGTTCTCTGAAATGTTCAGAGTCCACAATATGGACAGGGAGGGACTGTAGTACCAGCAACTTGGTAAGGTGCACGTTCAGCTTCTGCACCATTGGATGAGTGCACGCATACTGTTTCTTTGCAATCGCCTAAGTGATCGATTGCTTGTATAACACATGATGAGGAGTAGGAGGAGAAGGATCATCAGGAGCAATAGACGAAGGGAAGGATAGACAGTTTCTTTCTGTTGAGGTTGAGGAGCCCTGACTGCTGGAGAAGGCGTGCGGGCTGCTGGGAGATGCAGAGGTTGCTAGAGGTTGCAGAGCCAGCAGCATGCATAATTTCCTGAGCAAAAGGAGCAGCAAAAGAGAGAGGCAGTTGCAAGACAGCTGAGGGTACAGAGGTTGTTCCTGGGCCATGCCAACTAAGTGTGGTGTCAGAGGAACCAAACAATTCCTGGCTGTGTGTATCTGTCGTCACCTGAGATGATGTTGAAGAGCAAGTCAACCATTCCAGTACAGCTGGATTGTTGATCAAAAACAGCCACTGGATGACATTGGCAGCTCTGGCCTGTTGCTGCAGCTGCTGCTACCACCACCCTTTCTTCTGCTGCTATTTATGCCGGCTACAGAAACATTTTTGACACTTCGCATTCCTTGTGAGGTCCCAGGCAACTGTTTGTTGGCTATAGTGTACAGTAACTGAATGAGTAATGTAAAAGATTAAGCATAAATGATGTAGTGGATGAACTAGGTAAATGCGCCTATATATTAGACTGCCTGTTGAGACTAATTCTGATGAACAGTAAGTCCATGTATAACAGATTAGATTAGAAGTATAAATAGCCAAGCAGATGAACATGCTTATATATTACACCACCTGTTGACAATGAGTCTGATGGACTGTACATCTATGTATAACTGAACAGATTGATTATTAGCTCCACAGCAGATTAACTACATGCGCCTATATATTAGACTTGCTTTTGAGACTGAAACTGATGCACATTAAGTCTATGTATAACTGCACTGTTCCTGCAGTCTCCTTATGCTCTCCCTAAAGTATAACTTTCCCTGTGATCTCCCTGCACTGTCCCTATCCAATATTCTGCAATTAAAAGATTGCTAAAACACTGTCCCTAGCATTTGCCACATCTCTGTCTATGCTCACAGTAAAATGGCAGAGACCTAGCGGGATTAGGCATTTTATAGGGCTGTTGCATTGCAGGAGATGGCGATCTGCTGATTGACTGTGTGCACGGCATTATGGGTCATACCTCCTTCCCGGGCTTCTTACTTTTACTTTGTAACACGTGTAGCCTCCATTTTAGGGAAAAATTTATTTCTTAGAAAGTAGCCAGAGGAAGTTCAGATTCATGGTGAAGTTTTCCTGAAATTCGACTCAAATTCAATTTGTTCCACTTTGATTCACTTAAAGGGTTTCTGTCACCAGGATTACACATTATAAGCTGTCTGACATTAGCTATGTGCTAATGTCAGATCAGCTTGATAATGTGCTTTATATGTATTTCTGATGTATATTTAGGCTAAAAACGCCTTTTATAATATGTAACTAGCTCTAGGACAGAGCGCTGCCCCTGCTCCTAGAGGTTCGTGCGCTGTACTGCATGCCACGCCTCTTTCTTGATTGACAGTGCCGGGCAGCGATCAACTTCTGCCTCCGGCACTCGTCTCCCTGCTAAATCCTGCGCCACCGCTCTGTATTCGGAACAGGCGCGGTGAGCTGAGGACGCTGGTGCAGGATTTAGCAGATAGACAGTGCCGGATGCAGGAGAGGAACGCTGCCCGGCACTGTCAATCAAAGAAAGAAGGGGCGTGGCAGCAGGTTTGCGCACGGAGCCTCTAGGAGCAGGGGCAACGCCCCTCCTGCTCCTAGAGGCTAATTTACATATTATAAAAAGACGTTTTTTAGCCTAAATATACATCAGAAATACATATAAAGCACATTATCAAGCTGATCTGACATTAGCACATAGCTAATGTCAGACAGCTTATAATGTGTAATCCTGGTGACAGAAACCCTTTAACACTACTTACCAATACTAATCAAATGCTGATTAAATACTGATGGATCCTCAAACTACAGGATCCACTTTTGTTGCCTGTTCAACTGATGGATCAGAAAAATGGAAAAATAAACAGCCCTACTGCTGACACCAACTCCACTGTCATGGGGCCACACCTTTAATTTTGGGTGACTGCACAATTAAGTCCACGCTGATAAATTAGAGCTGACGCGTAAGGCGGAGTTCACAGTTCTGTTATTTGGGCAGTTATTTCCATAACTTAGGCCCCTTGCAGACGAGCGTGAGCGGATTAGGTGCGGATAAGTTGCGGATGCGTTCAGTGAAAACTGCACGATTTCACAAGCAAGTATATTCAGTTTTGTTTGCGATCGCGTTCAGTTTTTATTGCGCGATGCAATGCGATTTAATGCGTTTTGCATGTGCGTGTTAAAAAACGAAATGTTTACAAACAACATCTCTTAGCAATCATCTGTGAAAAACGCATCACACCCGCACTTGCTTGATCATCTCACAACAGCGAATAGTCTTGTCATAAGACTATGAAACCAATACAGGGAGCTGTTCATAACTCATGAACACCGCCCTCTATTGGTTCCATAGTCTTATGACTAAACTATTCGCTGTTGTGAGATCGTGAAAACTCAGATCCAATGGTAACCCCAAGGTGTTCCCATGGTGATGGGGACGCTCCATGCGCACGGCAAGGGACACTGACTGGAGCGGGCTGAAATCCCAGGGAGCCTGGACAGATAAGAACAGTTTTTTGGGAACCAGACACCCTTAGCAGGGAGGAATCATGTGTACTGTTCAGTGTTCACTTCAGATGGATAATGAAAAATTATGAATATTCGAAAAAACTAGAGATGAGCGAAAACCTGGAAGTTCGGGTTCGGAAAGTTCGGCCGAATTTCCCGAAAATGTTCGGGTTCGGTATCCGAACTCGACCCGAACTTTATCCCGAACCCCATTGAAGTCAATGGGGACCCGTACTTTTAGGCACCAAAGAGGCTGTAAAATAGTCCAGGAAAGGGCTAGAGGGCTGCCAAAGGCAGCACAATGTAGGTAAATCCCCTACAAACAAATGTGGATAGGGAAATGAATTAACATAAAATAAAATAAATAAAAATTAACCAATATCAATTGGAGAGAGGTCCCACTGCAAGGAATCATGCGTCATATCACCCACCACTGGAGAAGGCCACTTTCAGTTATTACGGCCCCAGCACCCAGACAGAGGAGAGAGGTCCCACAGCAAGGAATCATGCGTCATATCACCCACCACTGAAGAAGGCCACTTTCAGTTATTTCGGCCCCAGCACCCAGACAGAGGAGAGAGGTCCCACAGCAAGGAATCATGCGTCATATCACCCACCACTGGAGAAGGCCACTTTCAGTTATTTCGGCCCCAGCACCCAGACAGAGGAGAGAGGTCCCACAGCAAGGAATCATGCGTCATATCACCCACCACTGGAGAAGGCCACTTTCAGTTATTTCGGCCCCAGCACCCAGACAGAGGAGAGAGGTCCCACAGCAAGGAATCATGCGTCATATCACCCACCACTGGAGAAGGCCACTTTCAGTTATTTCGGCCCCAGCACCCAGACAGAGGAGAGAGGTCCCACAGCAAGGAATCATGCGTCATATCACCCACCACTGGAGAAGGCCACTTTCAGTTATTTCGGCCCCAGCACCCAGACAGAGGAGACAGGTCCCACAGCAAGGAATCATGCGTCATATCACCCACCACTGGAGAAGGCCACTTTCAGTTATTTCGGCCCCAGCACCCAGACAGAGGAGAGAGGTCCCACAGCAAGGAATCATGCGTCATATCACCCACCACTGGAGAAGGCCACTTTCAGTTATTTCGGCCCCAGCACCCAGACAGAGGAGACAGGTCCCACAGCAAGGAATCATGCGTCATATCACCCACCACTGGAGAAGGCCACTTTCAGTTATTTCGGCCCCAGCACCCAGACCGAGGATACAGGTCCCACAGCAAGGAATCATGCATCATATCACCCACCACTGGAGAAGGCCACTTTCAGTTATTTCGGCCCCAGCACCCAGACAGAGGAGAGAGGTCCCACAGCAAGGAATCATGCAACATATCACCCACCACTGGAGAAGGCCACTTTCAGTTATTTCGGCTCCAGAACCCAGACAGAGGAGAGAGGTCCCACAGCAAGGAATCATGCGTCATATCACCCACCACTGGAGAAGGCCACTTTCAGTTATTTCAGCCCAGCACCCAGACCGAGGATACAGGTCCCACAGCAAGGAATCATGCGTCATATCACCCACCACTGGAGAACGCCACTTTCAGTTATTTCGGCCACAGCACCCAGACAGAGGAGAGAGGTCCCACAGCAAGGAATCATGTGTCATATCACCCACCACTGGAGAAGGCCACTTTCAGTTATTTTGGCCCAGCACCCAGACAGAGGAGAGAGGTCCCACAGCAAGGAATCATGCGTCATATCACCCACCACTGGAGAAGGCCACTTTCAGTTATTTCGGCCCAGCAGCCAGACCGACGATACAGGTCCCACTGCAAGGAATCATGCGTCATATCACCCACCACTGGAGAAGGCCACTTTCAGTTAATTCGGCCCCAGCACCCAGACAGAGGAGAGAGGTCCCACAGCAAGGAATCATGCGTCATATCACCCACCACTGGAGAAGGCCACTTTCAGTTATTTCGGCCCCAGCACCCAGACAGAGAAGAGAGGTCCCACAGCAAGGAATCATGCGTCATATCAACCACCAATGGAGAAGGCCATTTTCAGTTATTTAGGCCCCAGCAACCAGTCAGAGGAGAGAGGTCCAACAGCAAGGAATCATGCGTCATATCACCCACCACTGGAGAAGGCTACTTTCAGTTATTTTGGCCCAGCACCCAGACAGAGGAGAGAGGTCCCACAGCAAGGAATCATGCGTCATATCACCCACCACTGGAGAAGGCCACTTTCAGTTATTTCGGCCCCAGCATCCAGACCGAGGATACAGGCCCCACAGCAAGGAATCATACGTCATATCACCCACCACTGGAGAAGGCCACTTTCAGTTATTTCGGCCCCAGCACCCAGACAGAGGATACAGGTCCCACAGCAAGGAATCATGCGTCATATTACCCACCACTGCAGAAGGCCACTTTCAGTTATTTCGGCCCCAGCACCCAGACCGAGGATACAGGTCCCACTGCAAGGAATCATGCGTCATATCACCCACCACTGGAGAAGGCCACTTTCAGTTATTTCGGCCCAGCACCCAGACAGAGGAGAGAGGTCCCACAGCAAGGAATCATGCGTCATGACACCCACCACTGAAGAAGGCCACTTTCAGTTATTTCGGCACAGCACGCAGACTGAGAATACAGGTCTCACAGCAAGGAATCATGCATCATATCACCCACCACTGGAGAAGGCCACTTTCAGTTATTTCGGCCCCAGCACTCAGACAGAGGAGAGAGGTCCCACAGCAAGGAATCATGCGTCATATCTCCCACCACTGGAGAAGGCCACTTTCAGTTATTTCGGAACCAGCACCCAGACAGAGGAGAGAGGTCCCACAGCAAGGAATCATGCGTCATATCACCCACCACTGGAGAAGGCCACTTTCAGTTATTTCGGCCCCAGCACCCAGACAGAGGAGAGAGGTCCCACAGCAAGGAATCATGCGTCATATCACCCACCACTGGAGAAGGCCACTTTCAGTTATTTCGGCCCCAGCACCCAGACAGAGGAGAGAGGTCCCACAGCAAGGAATCATGCGTCATATCACCCACCACTGGAGAAGGCCACTTTCAGTTATTTCTGGCCCCAGCACCCAGACAGAGGAGAGAGGTCCCACAGCAAGGAATCATGCGTCATATCACCCACCACTGGAGAAGGCCACTTTCAGTTATTTCAGCCCCAGCACCCAGACAGAGGAGAGAGGTCCCACAGCAAGGAATCATGCGTCATATCACCCACCACTGGAGAAGGCCACTTTCAGTTATTTCGGCCCCAGCACCCAGACAGAGGAGACAGGTCCCACAGCAAGGAATCATGCGTCATATCACCCACCACTGGAGAAGGCCACTTTCAGTTATTTCGGCCCCAGCACCCAGACAGAGGAGAGAGGTCCCACAGCAAGGAATCATGCGTCATATCACCCACCACTGGAGAAGGCCACTTTCAGTTATTTCGGCCCCAGCACCCAGACAGAGGAGAGAGGTCCCACAGCAAGGAATCATGCGTCATATCACCCACCACTGGAGAAGGCCACTTTCAGTTATTTCGGCCCCAGCACCCAGACAGAGGAGAGAGGTCCCACAGCAAGGAATCATGCGTCATATCACCCACCACTGGAGAAGGCCACTTTCAGTTATTTCAGCCCCAGCACCCAGACCGAGGATACAGGTCCCACAGCAAGGAATCATGCGTCATATCACCCACCACTGGAGAAGGCCACTTTCAGTTATTTCGGCCCCAGCACCCAGACAGAGGAGAGAGGTCCCACAGCAAGGAATCATG
>CM065589.1:300995190-301005345 GCA_033119425.1 Bufotes viridis | reverse complement strand
TGAGATCTTTTTTTTCCGTTCAGCTTCTGGGCTGAAAAAAAAAAAAATTAATGAACGGCGACATGTTTTAATTCGCATCGATCAATGTGGATCAAAAAATCTCTGCCAAAATCAGTGACTGCGGTGCGGTGGGCTGGGCGCTAACTAGCTAGCAAGTAGCTAACTAACTGGCGGTGAGAAGGGACCCTTATGCCCCATTCACACGTCCGCAATTCTGTTTGCGGAACAGAATTGTGGACCCATTCATTTCTATGGGGACAGACTTTGTCCCGCTCGGATCCGGAGTTGCGGATCCGCACTTCCGGGTCTGCTCTTCCGTTCCGCAAAAATATAGAACATGTTCTATTCTTGTTCGCAATTGCTATTCTATATAGTTCTGGCAATGTGAGGATCTGCAAAATGCGGAAAGCACATTGCCGGTGTCCGTGGATCCGCAAAACACATATGGACATGTGAATGGATCCTTACAGGGGGGTGATCAGTGACAGGGGGGTGATCAGGGAGTCTATATGGGGTGATCAGGGGTTAACAAGGGGTTAATAAGTGACCCGGGGGGGGGGGGTAGTGTGGTGCTTGGTGCTACTTTACATAGCTACCTGGTCCTCTGGTGGTCGATCCCAGCAAATGGGACCACCAGAGGACCAGGTAGCAGGTATATCAGACGCTGTTAACAAAACAGCGTCTGATATACATGTTTGATGTGATTTATTTAGCATCTACAGCCTGCCAGCGATTGATCATCGCTGGCAGGCTGTAGTATAACTGCTGAGCCACAATCTGCTGTGAATGTGCGCGCGCGCGTTCACAGCAAATCTCGCCTCTCGTGAGATGACGCACCGCCGCGTCAAGGAGGAACAAGCCTGCCACCGCCTGGACGCAGCCCTGCGTTAGGCGGTCGGCAGGCAGTTAAGAGAGTCATAGTTACTCCCGCCGTTTACCCGCGCTTCATTGAATTTCTTCACTTTGACATTCAGAGCACTGGGCAGAAATCACATCGCGTCAACACCCGCCTCGGGCCTTCGCGATGCTTTGTTTTAATTAAACAGTCGGATTCCCCTGGTCCGCACTAGTTGTAAGTCAGCTGCTAGGTGCCGGCCGAGGCGAGGCGCCGTCCGCCCTGCGAGGCCCGTGGCGGCGGAGGGAAAGGGGGACTGCCCCCATCCCGTGGCCGTGATTGACTGGGGAGAGAGCACGGCGCCCTTCACCGCCCGCGCCGGCGAACCCAATTGCGCGCCTGCATTACCAATTTTGTGTGGGGTAATCCCCCTGGCCGAAATGGATGCCTAAGACCTTTGCTGATGAGTGAGGCCCTGGGAGGGTGTCCGGGAGATCGAAGGCTGGATCGCACCCCCCCCCCCCAGCCAGAGACTCTCACATTTATCCTGGTCGATCAAGGACCCGGAAGCCTCTGAGTAGCGTTCCACCTCCGACATCACATACTCCACCTCCTCTTTCGAGGATGCAAAGACAGTGACATCGTCGGTGTACGCTACCACCCTCAGAGTGGCTTCCGGCGCCGCCGGATCCATCCCAACTCCCACCAACAGTCCACGATCAACCCTCTTGAGGAAGGGATCAATCGCGAACACGTATAACAGCGGGCTCAAAGGACAACCCTGGCGGACGCCAGACCTAACCTCAAAAGGGTGGCCCGACCAACCGTTCACAAGCGGGAAAGTCTCCGCCCCTGCGTATAATGTTCTTAGCCAATCAACAAACCTCCCCAGCAGGCCATACTTCAAAAGAACTGACCAGAGGTACTCGTGGTTCACCCGATCAAACGCCTTTGCCTGATCCAGGGACAGCATGTACCCCTTCCAGTTCCCAGCCCTACTCTGCTTCACTGCCTCTCGGACACCAAGTACAGCGCTAAAGGTGCTGCGGCCTGGAACCGAGCAGTGCTGGGATCCCGAGAGGAGCTGCGGTGCAAACTTCACCAGCCGGTTGAACAGTATCTTTGCCAGAATCTTCCGATCCGTATTGAGAAGCACTATGGGACACCAATTCTCAATACGGCTCGGATCCTTACCCTTTGACAAAAGGATGAGAGCGGACCTCCTCATTGACCTTGGCAGAGTGTCCGAGGATAGACACTCATTAAACACCTTGGTCAGGAGGGGACATAAGGAGTCCTTAAAGGTCTTGCAAAGCTCGGACATTAAGCCGTCCGGGCCCGGCGACTTGCTCAGGGCAAGCCCCTCTACCGCCAGGCTGACTTCCTCTTCTCTGATCTCTTCTGCCAAACCATCAAGAGGGAGGTGAGCCCCTGCGTCAGGGATGGTCTCGGTCAGAAAACTTGCCATCCTGTCCCGATCCAGATCCTTCCTCCCCAAGAGGTGCGAGTAAAAGGATCTGACGACTTCCAGGATCTCTGATCTGGACCTGTTCAGAGACCCCCGTACCGTCTATCAGTCCTGTCACCAACTTATAACTCACTGACATCTTACAGTTTCTGTAAGGGTCGGGCGAGCGGTACCTCCCGAAATCCCTCTCAAAAACCAAAGATGCGTGCCTATAGTACTGGCACCTCTTTAGCAAAGATTTCACCCTGAAGATATCCTCTCGGCTACCTTCAGTCGAGACCAAATTCTCAAGCTTCCTCCTAAAGCTCTGGTACAGGCGGTACCTGTCCAAAGACCTGAGGCTCGAGAGCTGGCGGAAGAACTTGGCCACTTGATCTTTGAATATTTCCCACCACTCTGACTTACTATCACAGAGGTCCAGAAGCGGCACCTGGCTCTGAAGAAAGTCCTCAAAGGATTGTCTCACCTCTGCTTCCTCCAGGAGGGCCGAATTCAGCTTCCAATACCCTCTTCCCATGCGGGCGGACTCTGCAATGTTCAGAGAAAACATAATTAAACAGTGATCGGAGAACTCCACCTCCACAACCTTTAAAAGTGAGAAAGTAGCCTCCTCCTTTAAATAAAACCTATCTATTCTAGACCTGACCTTACTACCTCTATAGTACGTGAATCTGCCTGGGGTATGCGGCCTGGGGTATGCCTAATGTGGACATCCACCAGGCAAGTCTCACTAGCTATACTATTCAGGGCTATACTATCATAAGCCAGCCGGTCTTTGGTGCCTCCTCTATCCTGGGGCCTTGTGATGGTATTGAAATTCCCTCCAAAGACCACCTGCCGGCTCGAAAAAAGGAAAGGCTTGATCATCATGAGGAGGCTTTTCCTATCCCACTTAGATTGGGGCCCATATATAGGCGGAGTTCTTGCCCCCTCATGAGGACATCCAGGATCAAACACCTCCCCATTTCTAACTCTATTATCCGTCGGCATTCAACCAGTGCGGAAAAAAGGACCGCCACTCCGCTATACGGCTCAGCCGCAAGAGACCAGTATGAGGGCCCAGATATCCACTCCCTCTTTGCCTTATGAACTGCTGCCAAATCTGACAGCCTGGTCTCCTGCAAAAACAAAATGTCAGCTTCAACACGGCTGAAAAAATCGAAGGCTGCATAGCGAGCCGCATCTGACTTGATGCTGGCGACATTAATGGTCGCCAGAGTCAACAGAGTGGGTGCCGCCATACAGGATAATTAAATTAGACGTCCTTCTTCCTTCCACCCCTCCCGGGGCTGTCTCCTAAGGCAGTATGTCCTATCTTGAGAGAGACAGTGATGTCCATCTCGTCTGGCACCACTGCCCCTCCCCGCGCACCACCCTTGGCTTTCTTAGATCCCGAACCTCTTCTTGCCACCTCCCCTGAGGACCTTACATCCTCACCGGAGAGGGGCGCAGGGCCTCCTGAAAGCTTTCCCTCCTGCTCCTCCGGTACCTCACCTTCAACCTCTTCCCCAGATGAAGAAGAGGCGACGATCTCATCCAGGTTGCATCTAATCTGCTGCTCACAAGATGCGGCCAGATGTCCTAACCCCCCGCACAACGCGCACTTCTGCTCAGGGCAGCTGGCACTGAAGTGAGAGGGGCTGCCGCACTTGTGGCAGAGCTTAGGCTGCCCCCTATAGAAGACCAGGATCCTGTCACGGCCGATGAAGGCAGATGACGGGATGTGGGAAACCGTACCTCCTAGATTCTTTAATTTAATGTTAAAGGTCCAGGCACCCGACCAGATGCCAAACTCATCCAGGTTTTTTGCTGGGACACCCTGGACATCCCCGTACCGACTCAGCCAAGTTAAGATGTCAGTGCAAGACAGTGACTCGTTACGGGTGAGCACGGTCACCTTCTTCACCTCACTCTGGCTAGTCACCGGGTAAGCCCAGAAACCGCGCCAGTCCGGCATGTTCTTCACCAGCTGGTCCGGACCAGAACAGCTCAAGGCCCTCTGGCAATACAAAACTGATGTCGAACTCCTTGGAACCGAACAGATGTATCAGGGCGAAGATGTCGGTCACCCTGAAACCCATCCCAAACAGGAGCTCTGCGACCCTCTTTCTAGTAGGGCACGCATCATCACTTCCCCATTTGAGACAGACCACATTCCGTCTAGTCCCAGGGCCGATTGTGGGTGAAGACCAAGTTGGTCTCACCCCCTCTCTGCTCTCGGAAGGCCCTCCATCCGAATCTATCTATACAGAAGGAAAGATCAACCTTCTCACCCTCTACTGTGATGGAGCTTTCCCCCCTTTTGAGGGCCTCCAGAAGCCGCCGCTGCAAGTCACCAGAACCAGACTCGGGAAATGAGGAAACTTGTTCAGCAGCTGATGGCTGAACCCCTGCAGTCGTCCCCTCATTGGGGCCAGGCGCAGCACTCTTACTTTTCTTAACTAGATCCACCAGAAACGAGGCAACATCCACTTTTTTTTTAGGCTTTTTCTGCCCTCACAGCTCTACCTTATTAGTCTCCCCGGGGGTCAGAGGAACTGCAGGGGCACCAGCCAGTTCGCTACGATCACCAGCGGCTTCTGCAGCCCCCAATGGCCCCCTAGCTGCCACCCCCACGGTCCCCCCAGCCCCAGGAAGACCATCTGAGCTACCCTTTGGGGAGGAGAGAACCCCTTTTTCAGGGGTCCCCACCACCTCCAAAGTTGGAGATTCTAGGCTCACGGCTGGGCCAGTGACGATTTTTTCTTGAATGACTTTATTTCCAGTCATTTTATTCTCTTCTTTATTCACTTCTTAAATTTTTCCATTACTTTTATTCTTCCCGATCACCTGACCACTGGTGGTGCCAACTACTTTTTTGGGCACCCCAATGTCCTCTGAACTGGAGGAAGCAGGGGTGGGCGGCAATTCTCCCGTCCTCCTATACCTCTCTATTGTATCTGGAGAGTAACCCCGCCTCCTCCCGTATCTCCTGAGAGCAGACCAGAGGGCTGTAGAACCACTGTCCCCAGCCACTCCGGTCCTACTCCCAGCAACACGCTTACGTTTGGCAGCATTCCCTGCCACCTCCTTCTCTGAGCCAGGAGCGCACCCGGACACACCACCAGCACGATCCCCATTAACGGGAACAGCGCCGGGAACGCCCCCGGACAAGCCTCCGGACGCGCCCCCAGCCACGCCTCCAGCCGCATCTCCGCTTCTCTCCTTCTCCCTCGGTCCCCGCCAGAAGCAGACAGCGGGGACCAAGGGAGTACTGACATGAGTGGGAGTAACGGCAGTCTCATCACACCGCCCCAGCATTACTTAACACACTGGGGTGGCGAGCGGGACCGCCTCTTTCACGGGAGCAAGCCTCTGCACCAAGCCACTCCCCCCTCCCATAGGGGAGTGACCCACGGTGCCGGAGGCTCCCGATTGGCTCACATTACTCACAGCATTAACATTAACATTAGCGTCCGGCGCCATTTTGCGCCCTCCATTATGCACACTACCCGACCCTGCTTGTGCAGCAGTCAGGTCGGGGGTACTAGCTGGCAGCACACCTTGCACAGAGTTTTTAAACCGCACCAAGTGTGTTGCTGGCACGTATACGTACCGCACCTCCACTCTCTTCTTTAGCTTTTTCTTTTTTTTTTGCCCTTTCTGTCCTCTAGCAGATCGTCTCCAAACACAAAGTTTTGAAATTCCACTGGCGACTCAAGCTGGTGGATCTCCTTCATGAGACCGCCGCCATCGCTGCTGCTGTCTTCACCGAAATCCTCTGTAGCTGAGGACTCACTGCTGTCTGAGGTAGGCAATCCCGCCTGTTGGGCAGGGATGCCGCTGAATTCCTCATGCACAAAATACAGGGAGTGCAGAATTATTAGGCAAGTTGTATTTTTGAGGATTAATTTTATTATTGAACAACAACCATGTTCTCAATGAACCCAAAAAACTCATTAATATCAAAGCTGAATATTTTTGGAAGTAGTTTTTAGTTTGTTTTTAGTTTTAGCTATTTTAGGGGGATATCTGTGTGTGCAAGTGACTATTACTGTGCATAATTATTAGGCAACTTAACAAAAAACAAATATATACCCATTTCAATTATTTATTTTTACCAGTGAAACCAATATAACATCTCAACATTCACAAATATACATTTCTGACATTCAAAAACAAAACAAAAACAAATCAGTGACCAATATAGCCACCTTTCTTTGCAAGGACACTCAAAAGCCTGCCATCCATGGATTCTGTCAGTGTTTTGATCTGTTCACCATCAACATTGCGTGCAGCAGCAACCACAGCCTCCCAGACACTGTTCAGAGAGGTGTACTGTTTTCCCTCCTTGTAACTCTCACATTTGATGATGGACCACAGGTTCTCAATGGGGTTCAGATTAGGTGAACAAGGAGGCCATGTCATTAGATTTTCTTCTTTTATACCCTTTCTTGCCAGCCACGCTGTGGAGTACTTGGACGCGTGTGATGGAGCATTGTCCTGCATGAAAATCATGTTTTTCTTGAAGGATGCAGACTTCTTCCTGTACCACTGCTTGAAGAAGGTGTCTTCCAGAAACTGGCAGTAGGACTGGGAGTTGAACTCGACTCCATCCTCAACCCGAAAAGGCCCCACAAGCTAATCTTTGATGATACCAGCCCAAACCAGTACTCCACCTCCACCTTGCTGGCGTCTGAGTCGGACTGGAGCTCTCTGCCCTTTACCAATACAGCCACGGGCCCATCCATCTGGCCCATCAAGACTCACTCTCATTTCATCAGTCCATAAAATCTTAGAAAAATCAGTCTTGAGATATTTCTTGGCCCAGTCTTGACGTTTCAGCTTGTGTGTCTTGTTCAGTGGTGGTCGTCTTTCAGCCTTTATTACCTTGGCCGTGTCTCTGAGTATTGCACACCTTGTGCTTTTGGGCACTCCAGTGATGTTGCAGCTCTGAAATATGGCCAAACTGGTGGCAAGTGGCATCTTGGCAGCTGCACGCTTGACTTTTCTCAGTTCATGGGCAGTTATTTTGCGCCTTGGTTTTTCCACACGCTTCTTGCGACCCTGTTGACTATTTTGAATGAAACGCTTGATTGTTCGATGATCACGCTTCAGAAGCTTTGCAATTTTCAGAGTGCTGCATGCCTCTGCAAGATATCTCACTATTTTTGACTTTTCTGGGCCTGTCAAGTCGTTCTTTTGACCCATTTTGCCAAAGGAAAGGAAGTTGCCTAATAATTATGCACACCTGATATAGGGTGTTGATGTCATTAGACCACACCCCTTCTCATTACAGAGATGCACATCACTTAATATGCTTAATTGATAGTAGGCTTTCGAGCCTATACAGCTTGGAGTAAGACAACATGCATAAAGAGGATGATGTGGTCAAAATACTCATTTGCCTAATAATTCTGCACTCCCTGTATTGCGACTCCAGAGGCGGTTCCGGTGCGGGCTCAGGTTGGACAGGTATTTCATCCACACAACCATCCTCATCTTCACATTCCCCTTCACACTGCACCGCTCTCTTCATTTCCTCCATTTCCAAAAATCTGTCATCATTCCGGAGTTTTTCCAGAAAAGGTCCGCTCTCTTTTATGAGCTTCTCCTTCTTCTCTTGGGCTAAACTCAGCTCTCTCTTCAGCTGTCTTATCCTTTCAGCTACAGGAGCTCTTTCTTACTGAATAAAGTATTCGCCTTGGCCCTTTGCTGTTTGAGCTCTAAACTCAAGCTCCTGAGGTGCCGTCCCAGCTCCTTAAGCTCTTTCAGGTGGTAAGCCACCCGGGAGCTGTGGGTGGAGGTGGATTCTCCCTCCCGCCGGGACCCCCAACCTACCTGGGACGACACCTCTCCAGCTCCAGTGGCGCTCCCGTTCCTCTTCCTAGAAGCTTTAGGGTTCTCAGGGGGGACTTGGCTGCCACCACCACGTCCGATCTTTTTTACCCCCTCGCCTCTGCCACTCTGGGTCAGCATACGGGACCTCTTGCTTCCGTCTGGCCCCGACCAGGGAGCAGGATGCTTCGCCTTGGAGACCATGGCCAGGTCCCCACCGTCTCCCAAGGGAGAGGCAGGGCCTGGGCAGGGGAGAGATGTTAAGAGGCTCCCCTCAAGTCTGGTTCTACCACAGGGGAAAAGATGACAAAATCACCCTGGGTCTCTGGAACTCCAGCAGGGATTCAGGAGCACTCCCAAGACATGTCTGATTACCGCGGCTGCTGGCACCAGACTTGCCCTCCAATAGATCCTCGTTAAAGGATTTAAAGTGTACTCATTCCAATTACAGGGCCTCGAAAGAGTCCTGTATTGTTATTTTTCATCACTACTTCCCCGAGTCGGGAGTGGGTAATTTGTGCGCCTGCTGCCTACCTTGGATGTGGTAGCTGTTTCTCAGGCTCCCTCTCCGGAATCAAACCCTGATTCTCCGTTACCCGTGGTCACCATGGTAGGCGCAGAAAGTACCATCGAAAGTTGATAGGGCAGACATCCAAATGGATCGTCGCCGTCACGGGGACGTGTGATCGGCCCGAGGTTATCTAGAGTCACCAAAGCGGCCGGGGAGAGCGGCGACGGGCGGGATACGGGGAGGCCGAGACCACCCCCGCCCCTGGGCCCCCGGATTGGTTTTGGCCTGATAAATGCATGCATCCCTGGGGGTCAGCGCTCGTCGGCATTTATTAGCTCTAGAATTACCACAGTTATCCAAGTAACGGTTGGAGCGATCAAAGGAACCATAACTGATTTAATGAGCCATTCGCAGTTTCACTGTACCGGCCGTGCGTACTTTCACGTGCATGGATTAATCCTTGAGACAAGCATATGCTACTGGCAGGATCAACCAGGTAGGCGACGGAGTGAAAAGGGGTTACCGAGACACACAAACCCCCCCCGCGAAGAGGGAGGAGGGGGAGGCGGAAGGAGGGACCGGAGTCCGACCGACCCACCGCCGCCCCTGCAGGGCGCGCACGCCACCAAGCCCGCGGCCCTCTTCCTCCCCTTCTAGCCGCTGAGGCAGAGGACCCGACGAGGGGACGGGGGGAGAGGGAAGGAGGAGGAGGAGGAGAAGCCCCAGGGCGACCGGTGGAGGGAAGCCACCGCCACACCCCCCCATTCCAAGGGGGATAGCATTTCTTCCGCACCACCCAAGCCTGGGGACGGGTCACCTGCCTCTCGCTCCCTGTCTACCCCTTCGTGAGGGCTATGCAGCGTGGACAGGGTCCCGCGCCTCAGCGGCCATCCCCCATGGACGAGGCCGCTTGGAAAGGCGCGGGTCCCCCCCGCCGTGGATCGGCAAAACGCGCGGGAGGACTGGCCGGCCCGGCAAGGAAACCGTCCGTGTGTGTGTTTGTTCACGCAGGGAGGTCCGGGCTGCCGAGGGTGTTGGGGTACCAACTGCGGAGAAGATGTGCCGCCGTGCGATGGGACGACGCGGGACAGAACGCGACTTGGGTTTACTGAGGAGTGGCGGAGGGCGGACGCCCCACGCATCCCTTAGGCCCGGAAGGTCACTTCAGACACCTTTCTTCTGCCTGTTCGGAGTGAGCTCGAACTTGGGACAGGCCAGCTAGAGGGACCCCACCCACTACGGATAGGGGGGGGACCACTGTGAGCGCCGCAGAGTGACGAGCGTCAAACCCGGCCGAGCGAGGGTCCCTAACCACCGGGTCGCGCCAAGCCACATCGATCTTAGGAGGTGTAGATTGTTTTCTCTTACTCTCTCGAAGAAAGAAAGAAAACAAAAAATAAATAAAAAAGAAGTAAAAAAAAAAAAAAAAGACAAAATCTACGTCTTACTGAGGCACCGGGAGGAGGTCGCGTTCTCCTGCCCAGCCCCGTGCAACTGCTGCGATGCGCCCATCCAGTTGCCTCC